>CAUYRH010090358.1:0-28885 GCA_963574655.1 Perodicticus potto
CCCTTTTTATTGACAGTCAAAAAGTTCCACCCCACAGGTACCCTTCTCATTGGCCAGTTTGAATCAAGCGGGAGATGCTAGTCCAGCCCCCACAGAACTACAGGATTTCACAGAACTTGGAAATTTCCAAGTTCCAGGAAGCTACAAATTCCTAAGGGCTGAGTCACCATGGAGAGGACCCTGCAAATGTATCCTTGTGCTGTCCTTGACAAAACCTGTTCTCCCAGACCTCACCTTTCTCGGGTATCCTCTCTCAGTAGAGTACTCTGGCATCACAGCACAGCAACCTCTAGCTCCTGGGCTTAGGCCATTCTCTTGCCTCAGCCTCCCAAGTAGCTGGGACCACCGGTGCCCGCCACAATGCCTGGCTATTTTGTTTTGTTCTTGTTGTTGCAGTTTGGCCGGGGCCGGGTTTAAACCTGCCACCATCAGTATATGGAGCCGGTATACTGAGCCACAGGTGCCGCCCTAAGTTTCCACTATTTGAAACCTACATGAAATAAATGCTGGAGAATATTTGTCCCTATGTTAACAAAAAAATGCTTAATAACTCTGAGTTATCATCATTATCATCATAATTGTAACTTACATATGCTAAAATGCTTTTTACAAAATGAATTGATAAATCATGGAGCTAAGAACTATTAGGCACCAGACTAGAACCCCAATCTTCTAAGGCACTATCTGGAAATTTTTTACCTATACTTCACTACTTACACATGTTTTAGCAGCTGGAAGCATACATCTAGTATAGTACTTAAATTACATCTTATAATCATTAACTTTTTACTAAATGTAATGTAATAATGAAGCATTCAGAAAATATCTGAAGTGTTTTCACTACATATTTCTAGTCACTCCAACCTTACTATAGTTATTCAATAAAGACTTAATGTATAAACAGGTTGATTATATCTGAAAACATTTAATTCAACAGGGCTTGAGCAGGGACAAGCCCTTTAGGAAGAAACCATAAATCAGGAAAGTCAAATGCAATAAACCAGTAATATGATGAAACTAAAAGAATAATTGTAAACACATTTAATAAGCAGATTAAACACAAAGAGGAAATTGTTAAGGAATTCTTAATGATTCACGTTGATGGAATGCCTGAATAACAAAGCAGACAATTAATCAAAGGCAAGGGGATTAATGTTTGTGATTTGTGGGCTGGGGTTGGAGGTCCAGTAAAAAAGAAAGGTGGACCAGCCTTATAAAGGAGAGAATGTGGGTGGGTTGTTAGATAGGAAATAAACGTCATTTTTTTTAAAAGAGGTTGGTAGAAAATCTCTAGGTCAAAATAACTCATTACTAGAATAAAATCAAGACAATTATTTAAAAGTATCTAGGTGCTAAAATAACTAAATGTAAGGCAGGAAAAACTTTATACAATGTCAGTAATTACACTGCAACATTTTGAACTTTCATTTGGCCCTTTGTTGGGTTTAGGCTTGCAAGGGGCTGACAGTTCTGTCCAGATCCTGGAACAGATTAGCTGTGATCTGCTTCAAAGACTTTGTCTATGCCTTCATTTGTTACTTTCTGAATGTTCTCTTCTAAAATGATGCATTTTACACACAGCTATTTTGTGTGTCAATGCTCTTTTCCTACTGAGATATATTAAAATAACAATTATGAACTTTGACAGAAATAATAACACATAAAATACACCATTTTCTCAAAAATCAAAAGAAGTTTTTTGAATTTTCAGAGCTGTCTTCCAAGTAAATAAAGAGGCTTTATCCTATGTATATAAATACATATTAGGGAAAAAAAGTTAAACTTATGTGAGGAATTATGGCAAAGGCCATTCAGATAAAATAAAAACGAGCACTGATGCTTAAATGACAAAATGCAAAAGTTATAAGAAAAATCCCCTCTCTAATTTGTCACCTTAGGGTCTTGTTTGTCCAAATTGACTCTTTTTCAGGTAGAACTCTTTTTCAAGAACTCGCTGTTGACTTCCAATTCATTGAAAGAACAAACCTGTACCACATTGCTGCAGTAACTTCTTCCCCTAGATTAACAGTTCTAGGGTCAGCCTTTGCTGAAGGTGGAGGGTGGACATCATGGGAGTGGCAAGAGCTGTCCTTGCTTCCCGGGACGTTTCTTTCTTTTTTCAGACATGTTTGTGGGAAGAAGAGTTTGGGTTCTTTTTTTTTTTTAAATTTCATTTTACTCAAACTCAAATTTCATAAACTATATATAGAGAGTGCCAAAAAAGTACACATTTTAAGAAAGGAAAAAGCTATTAAAATCATAATACTCAATATATACTGATTAAAAAAAAGATGAATGCAAGTCATGGCTTATTGTTCATATAATCCTTTACTTTATACGTTCTTTATCTCTTCCTGATTATCATCATAATGCTCTTTCTTGGACACAGTCCTGTCCATTGAACATGAGCCTAGAAAAGGTCCAAAATCACTTAGGAACTTCGAGAATGCCTTAGTTACCCTTTTGCCTTCATTCTCTGTCCTACAAACATGCCAAAATATTCTTCAAACCCCAACTCTTTTTCCCCACAAACAAATTTACAATGTTTTGTCATTGATTTGTCACATCAAATAATATGTGGTAAAGTGTTTTTCTATTGAAATGAGAGGCTATTTGGACAGACTGATGGATAAAGTAGCATACCATCTTCAGACCAAATGAGCATTGAGAACACAGGGCTGGGCGTCTTAAATGGGCAAAGAGAGAAACTATGAGAAGAAAGGACCAGGTGAAAAAGGTAGCCCTGGAAACACTTATCTCAGATGTGGGGAAGTCAGAAAGGATGATTGCTCAGATGAAGGAGCAGAAACAAGAGAAGACCTTGAATTTTTTGCCCCAGTATTTTATTCTTTGAGAAACCACAGCTTTTAGGGTCAGTTTCCTTCCCCATTCTTAACTCATATGTTTTGCATAAAACTGAATTCACCTAAGCCTCTAGGAGTGACTCAGACAACTGATGCAAGACTAATTAATGCTTTCCATTCCCTTGCCTAACTAACTAGTAAAAAGACCAGATGGGAACATGACCCAGATGGGAACAACAAGATCAAAAAGAGAACCAACATTGAGATTTGGTTTGAATAACCAGAGATGGACTCCCCTTTGATGAACTGTATTTTAAAATGATGGCACTTATACACTTCTGATGGGACTGCAAACTTGTACAAGCTCTGTGGAAAACAGTATGAAGATACCTCAAAGAACTAAAAAAAGACTTACCATTTGATCCAGCAGTCCCACTTCAGTATTTATCTGAAGGAAAAAAAAAAGTTCTTTTACAAAAAGACACACTTGCACTCAAATTGTTTTTGCAGCACAATTCACAATGGCAGAGATTTAACCAACCCAAGTACCTATCAATACATGAGTGGATTAATAAAATGGGCGGTGCCTGTGGCTCAAAAGAGTAGAGTGCTGGCCCCATATGCCAGAGGTGGTGGGTTCAAACCCAGCACTGGCCAAAAAAAAAGGGGTGCAAAAGAAATAAAAAATAAAATAAAATGTGATATATATATACAATGGAATACTGCTTAGTCTTTTAACAAATGGTGATCTAACACTTTCTGTAACAACCTGGATAGAATTGGAGATCATTCTTCCAAACAAAGTATCATAAGAATGGAAAATCATACACCATTTGTATTTGCTATTAAATTAGAAGTAGTCAATCACCACTCCTGTGCACATATAGTAGTAGAACTCCATGGAAACCAAGGAGGTTGGAGGAGGGAAGAGGATGGGAAAATTTGCACCTAAGAGTTACAACACATGCTATCTTGGTGATGGGCACATGTATAACTTTGACTCACACTGAACAAAAGCAATTCACATAACCAAAACATTTGTACCCCTGTAATATTCTAAAATTTAAAAAAATGAAAAAGGTGGAAAAAAATAAATTAAACAAAATGATATGAAATTAAAGATGACAGGTACTATTATAAGAAGGCTCATTACTGGGCTAAACTAGAGAAAATAAAATGAAAAATGGTGATATCTTTGAAGATTTTTGGATTTTAAAAACCTAAACATATATAAACATGGAATATTATTTATATAAATCTCCCATTTATTATAATTAATATTGTTAGACATATAAATAAGTATCTTATGATAGTTTAAATTTAAACTACCTAATTGCAATGAGATCAAAGCATTCCTCCAGAATTGTGTCTTGGTAGAGATGGACAAAGTAAAACACGAGGGAAAAGGATATGCTTGATATCAGATAATTAGGACTAAATTTTTGCATGAAATTACATAAAGTATGTATAAAAAGGATCTCAAGGTTGTGCTAATAATAAGTCCCAGAGTTCTAACAATAAGAATTAAATAAATGTTAGTTCTCTTCTCTCCCTTGAAATATGTCCCTTTAATGAACTAAAGTACTTAGTGGTGAAGTAAAGGAAGTCTCTTCCCCCCACTTCTTCTGCAGTGATTTATTTAGTGACATACCTGTGCGATCTCAGGCGGAGTGTTCCAACTGAGACAAATCAGTTGCTATGAATGGGTTACAGGTGAGGTGAAGTATGCATCATCTCAGTCTTTGAGCTATGTTTTAGTTAACATATTACCAAAAGCTATAACAAGCCCCAACAAGCTATAACAAGTAATACAACAGAGTAGTAGTTTATTTCTTGCTTATAAAAGAGTCATTTTTTTGCTTATTTAAGAGTCAAAAGTTAATGCTTCTGATCAGAAGGTGTTTTTTTCTCCATGGGATGACTTAGCCACCAAAGCTGTCATCACCTTGGGTTCTGCCACCTACTTTTTTAAACCTCCTTCACTCAAATGTGCCACATAAATTTCTATTCACATCCCATTGGTAAAATCCAGTCTCACATGGCTACTCATAGAAAAAGGGTAAGCTGGGGCATATAGTCCATAGCTGAGCAAACAGTTCCTAGAAAAAACAGTTCTATGAAAGGAAAATGTATGCTTTAAGTTAGCTAGCTTTGCTGAAAGAGCTTGAGCCATTGGCTTGGGATTTTCACCCATGGACAATCATATCGGTTTACCCAACTCTACCATTTAAACATGATTTTCTATGTGTGCCATGATGTAAGAGGTTCAAAACCATCAATCTAAGGTACCATTTGCTGGTCCCATGGACTTAAATATTTTGTGTTTTGGTAAGCTTCAATTCTCTAAATCTTCAAGTAACCTACTATTATTGATTAGGCCTAACTGCACTTCTGACACTGCACTTTGTCCCTTTAAGCATTTGTGTTTGCATGTTTAGGGGAGAAAAAATGGCTTGTCTTCCCATCTTAGGTTCATGGCTGATGCCCCTATACAATTAACAAGAGGAAAGCATATGATGTATTTAATATAACTTTTTTATATGACACATTCACCCAAAGAAATAAGTTTGTGGATTTTTTAATGCTAGATTTGATGGAGAAGTGGACAGTCAAGCCAAAGTTCTCAGGACAAAAAACGAGGCAAATAGGAAAATAATAGCTGTCCCTGTGGTGAAAAAAAATCAATAATGAATGAATACCCCCAAACCAAATTTAAAGCAGAGAGTCACAATTCAATGTTGGGGTTCCCCTGGAACCCCAACCTGGGCTGGGGATGACAAGGGAAATGGCACTGAAGGAAGAAGGCAACTTCATACCAACTTAATGCATAAAGTCTAAGAAGCCTAGAGAGGCATACATTGTCTTGCACACCCAGTGGCAGATCGAGGCAATACAGGAGCCCTTCAATTCCTCAGAAACCTTTTATTAATCTCCAAGACAAAGCATTTGTGAAAAAATGCAAAGGTGTCAACATTCAAAAATAGGAAAAAAGGAATCTCAAGTCCCTGAAGGTTGGGTGGAAGAGCATAGGGTAATCAATCATCAATAAGGGCCTAATAAAACATTCAGAAAGGGGAAGGGGAAAACGAGTTTTATCTCAGCAGGGTAGACAAACCAGCTTCTCTAACCTATCTGCCATCAGGAGTTTAAAGGTCTCCACACGTCTGCCTGGTGATTCCCATGCAGGGCTGGTCTTAATGATGTTACCCTGTCTGGGCTGCCTCTAGGCTCCTTTCTTCTTAATGGTCTTGATAAGGAGTTGCATGGATGGCCTGCCTTCATGCTTTACCCTGAATTGGAGGGCCAGCAGAGAGATCAGCCTGTCTACTTCGCACAGTTCAAACAGATGATTCTCCCCTGCTATGCTGAATTTGGAAAGGAAGAAACAGAGAGAAGGTTTTACAACTTCTTGACTGAGCACTATAGAGACAGATCCAGGAGAGCTGACCTTGGTAACTTTCCTGGCTTTTAGTCAGTTGTCCCAGGATCTCAGCTGTAGACTTTAGTGAGGTGTCTCATCATCCGTCACTCTTTGAGTGCCAGAAACTGTAAGGAAAAAGAAATATCTTTCCTTAACCTTTTAGGTTCAGGGTTCAGGCCCCTATAACAACAGACAGGTTAAGAAGAGAAAGGAAATTTAATAAATAAGTTTTACAAAGCACAAGACCCTTCCCTCAGAAATGAATATCCAAAGAAAAAGATTAACCAGTGTACTTTTTATACTAGGTTTGATGATGAAGTGGATAATTGTGAAGAAGTATGATTGTATAAAAAAGTATGATTTAATGGTAATAACCTGGGGAAAAATTAGCAAGGTCTGTTCAGATTCTTCTCTCTGCCCCTGTGTCTTTAGAGAAAAGACTGTTCTTTTCTTCTGGTTATAGAGGGTTCTAAGGCACCCTTTCAAAAGAGGGTCTTCTGTTCTGCTCAAAGGGAAGGACAAAGATTCCTTCCCATGTCTTATGACCTGCTCAGGACAGAGGGCGATGAGAAGGTGAGGATGATTCTGCTACTGCTGTTTTCTCAATTGCCAAGGTACCCTATTTTGCAGCAACATGTCCTGAACCCTAGCACACTACACCACCTTGACTCATTTCCCTTTTTGTCTTTCCTCAGTCCCACAGGTACCCCATGCTTATCCATCTTCTTTTATCTTTAACTATGGAATCCTCTTCTCTGTCAAAGTGCATTGTCATTCATCTCATTGTGGGAAATCACAGCCTCCCACCAGGGATAAGAATGATTGCAATGCAGTTGTTTGGGGACAATAAATAGAGAAATTATGAATGCAAGTTTTTAATGTCAAAACTTATTCATCGTTTAATGTAAGTGTTTGCATTAGAAGAGATAGACTTTTCTATGAAATAAAAATGAATTAAAAATATACTATGCATTCTTTTCTCGGTTTATCTTCAGTCATATTATACTCCTAAGTACTTCTTTACACAAAAGAATAACACATAATAGGCTCAGCGCCTGTGGCTCAACGGGTTAAGGCACCAGCCACATACACCTGAGCTGTCGGGTTTGAATCCAGCCCCGGGCCCACCAAACAACGATGGCTGCAACCAAAGAAAAAACAGCCAGGCGTTGTGGTGGGCACCTGTGGTCCCAGCTACTTGGGAGGTGGAGACAAGAGATTCGCTTGAGCCCAGGAATTGGAGGTTGCTGTGAGCTGTGATGCCACAGCTCTCTATCCAGGGTGAAAGCTTGAGGCTCTGCCTCAAAAAAAAAAAAAAAAAAAAAGAATAACACATAATATTTTCTATTGTCTGTATTAACTAAGTTAACTAGCGTCTACAGCAAATAAATCTTCAATATCTGTAGCTAAAAGGAATTTATTTTTGCTCGTTTGTGTTATTTTGTAGCTCAAGGTAAAAATCTCCATTAACTTTCATTTGGTAGCATCTTATTTTCTTCATCCAATGCCTTCAGACTTTTTCATAAGCTAGTGTTACACCTGGTCTTAGCCTATGACATCCCTGGGTGGTTGCTTAAGCATATAGTTAAGGACATAGTCTAGTGCTTTGTATACCCTATTATAGGAGGAGCATGCTTCATATAGTCGTACAGGGCCTCACTCCTTAGATACTGGAGCATTTTCAACACTTCTTTTCAAGGTCATTTTCAGCATTGTGATTTAATAGACAAGAGAGGAAGAAGCATGAGTATCTCGCATGGGAGGATTTGAAATTGGAGGGGCTGTTCCCAGAAGGGTCATGTATCACTTCTACTCATTTTCGCCTGGCTCAAACTCAATCCTTTAACCATACCTGAACTACAGGAGAGACTGAAAATGTGGTTTGGCTGTGTAAATGAGTTTGGTGTATAGCTAGCGAATCTGCCACCTTGTGAAAACTGGCATTTATTTTTAACTTAAAAAAATTATTCTATTCATTTACTTTGCATATTATAATAATTCCAGGCTTCAGTCAAGCATCAATTCCCACCTCCATCATAAGGAATTAATTTCTCATTATACCCTGGAAAGACCTTTCTTTTCATCCAAACTTATTTACTTTCTGTTCACCAGTCCTTTTACTACACCTTTTCATAGGTCATTTCACTTTATTCTATCTGGATATACTTCCTACATCTTCTATCAATGCCTAATCTCTTGAAAACATGACTTAAAATTCATCTATTCTAGACTATTTTTCAGAACAAATAAAGCTATATTTCTACCCATACTCACACAGATAGTCCCTGAACAATACACACGTTTCCCTACTTTTTCTCTATTCCTATTTCAACGAGCGTTGGCAAGGTAAGAGTCAAAGATGTACATTTATGAACAAGTTCCATAGCGAGGTGGCATAAGGTCGAGCCTTCTGGTAAAAGTCACTCAATGGCTTCTTATTTTCTTTGTTCAGTGTCTATAGTCTTATTCATAATCTAATGCTACATCCTGCGTGGTCACTTAATCTTTCTGTGAATCTACCCATGATTCCGTCTTCTGATTCATATTATTTAGGAGGAAACATAACATACGAGGAAAAATAGGTCACAGAATTTTAAAATAAATAATAAAGTAAAACTTGTAGGATTTTGAGACATCTCCATATTGCTTTCACTAGACAGTTTATTAATTTGCAGTTTTATGCACACTGTATAAGCATTCCTTTCTCTCTACATTGGCAATGCAACAGCCATCTATTTTTGTTTTTGTGTGTGCGTGTGTGTGTTTTTGTTTTATCTTTTAATAAAAGCTTTTCTAAAACAAGTCAGGGGATTTCTCACTGTGGTTTTAATTTGCATTTCCTTGATGAGTAGGTAAGATGAGCTTTTTTTTTTTTTTTTTTTACTCATTTCTTGGCCATTTGTCCATCTTCTTATGAAAAACTTCTGCTCATGCCTTTTGTCCAGTTTTTAACGTGGTATATGTACACCATGGAGAACTACTCAGCCATAAAAAAGATGAATTAATGCTTTTTGCAGCAATTTGGAAGGAATTCAGGACCATTATTGTAAGCAAATTACTCAGGAAGAGAAAAACAAACACCCCATGTACTCTTTAATAAATTGGACCTAACTGATGGGCACACAGTGCACAGAGGGAAGCAAAAGTCATTGGAAATCAAGCAGGGGGAGGAAAGAGGAGGGAAAGGGCAAAACCTTATGGGTACAATGAAGACTATTCAGGTAATGGGCACATTTATGGCCCTGACTCAAGCCATGTAACAAAAACACATGAAGCCCCTTAATATTTCAAAATAAAACAATAAGTGATTGAAGCATAAAGATGATACTTATGGAAAAAAAACAAAGGCAAAATATGCTGGAAGACTAAATATGAAATCTACCATGCAACTAACTTCTTTGGGATTTTTTGGAGTTCATTATAATTTTCTCATTTCAAATTATAATTTTTTATGTAGACATATTTTCACTATTACACATATGAATTATGGGTACTCTTTTTCCATGTAGTGCAATATACTAGTCTTTTTCAAATAAAAGCATTATAGGCAAAATTCCCCATCAAATTTCATTTCCTGACACAAATCTTGAGTCACAAATATGTCACTTCAACGTAAAACTCCAAAGGCAGGGCACAGTGACTCACACCTGTAATCTTAGCACTCTAAAAGGCCAAGGTGGGAGCACTGCTTAAGATTAGGAGTTTGAGACCAGCCTGAACAAGAGTCAGACCCCATCTCTACTGAAATAGAAAAACTAGCTGAGCGTTGTGTTGGGGACTTATTCTCACGGCTACTAGGAAGCCTGAAGCAGAAAGATCACTTGAATCTATGATTTGAAGTACAATGAGCTATGATAACACCACTGCAGTCTATCCAGAGCAACAGAGCAAGACTCTCTCAAAAAGAAACAAAAACATGGGTGGTGCCTATGGCTCAAAGGAGTAGGACGCTGGCCCCATATACATGTGGTGGTGGGTTCAAACCTAGCCTGGCCAAAAAAAAAAAAAGAAAAAAGAAACTAAAATGAAAATAAAAACAAAAACAAAATCCCTGCTTTAATTTTTCTTACATGGATGTTTTGGAGCTCAAATGCTTTGGCAGAGAATGTGTTAGGTAAGGACCTCTGACTCTCCTGGGGACAAAGGCAGGCACCTCAAGCAATTGTCACACCTGGGAGAGGAAGGAACACTGTCAGTCTGCCAATCAGAACTCAGGGCTGCCAACTGCAAAGGAATGCCGAGAATTTCCCAGCCCACTGGCCAAGCAGGCACAATAGGGGCTGAATGGTGACCTAACACAACCTAAGGCTATTTGTCATGTCATGAGCTTAAATCTGCATTGTAGTTTGAGACAGAGTCTTGCTCTGTTGCTCTGGATAGACTGCAGTGGTGTTATCATAGCTCATTGCTACCTCAAATCATAGGCTCAATTGATCTCCTCTCTCCAAATAGGCTTTCAGAGAGGCTCATAGGAGATCTACATTTGCAGTAAGATTCAAGTTAAATAACACCAAACTGTTCATCAAAGTGGTTTGATGGTGACATGACATTTGAACCATTTGGAGGGCCAATATAAAACAGGACCATTATGAAATCAGGGTCCTCCTGTTATGACAGGGGATTATTCACTATAGTGAATGTATCTTACTTTGCTCAATGAACTTTGCCGCCTGCTTGCCTTATTATTGGTGTGCCTGGTTATTCCTCAGCCAAGAGCACACCAGGAACTGAGAACAGATCACTGACCTGAAAAATAGGTAGGTGTTTATGCTGAGATAGTTGGGAAGGAAACAGCATGCTCTGTAGCTGAGAGCAGCTGGCTTCTGTTGTGGTCTCACGCCACACCTGTGGTAAAGAAGTTTTTATTTTTCCTTTCTCTCATGAGTGATTCTCAATCCTGTTTCCTATTAGAATTACCAGGGAAGCATTTTAAATTCTGATTACCAGCTTACTCTTTATCTGAATTTTATGTGCTCTCCCCAGCTAGTGGCCTTAGTGAGATCCCCACATTGTTAACTGAACACACAGACCGTGCCTCTGTCCTCTGCAACAGAGCCCTTTCACAACTCAGTTGACTTCATTTCTTCTCAAAGCTCTTTAGGCTAAAAGGAATCAGAACTGAAAAGCAGTCATCCCTAAAACTTATTTTCTTTTCAATGTTTAAAAGTAATTCTAGAAAGTGGAAAAGCAGAATTTCCTTTTAAAAAGTCTGTTTTCTGAGTTTAAAAAAATCCTAAATAACTTTTCAAATTGATAATTTGCTTTTATCTTAGAAAGTCCATTCTAAATACTTTAACATAGATTAGAAGGGCCGCTAAGAAAGGGACTTCATCCTGAGGAAATCCTGGCCTGCTCAGCCTGGAAGTCTGGAGGGCCCATATGAATGTGGGGATGAAGTTACCTAGGTAACCAATGACCAATAGAAAGAGACCATGAGTGACCAGTTGAAAATGGCAATGCTGACTGGAAGAGCTGAGAGGTCAATGAAAGACTTGCAGCCAATTTCAAAGGCGTATTTGTCCGCAGAACTTTGTCTTAGTCTCTCTCCTTTTCTCTTTCATGAGAGGGTTCCACTTCCAATCTCTTTGCAAGTGCTCTAAACTTCCCCTGTTCTTCTTGATAAAATCTCTCTGTTACTCTGAAACTTGTGTAGGTTACTCTTGGTTTCTATTCACACTGCCTATGCCGCTCCAGTTTTATCTTCAGTTTCCACTCACTTTTGCTTTTGGTTACTGCAGGGCCTCGGTTGAACTTTCCAGCTCAGCCCAGTTATCAAACAAGGTCACCTGGATTCAGGGAACCAGGTCCCCTGACCCGCAACATAGATGTTTCCCTACTGGTGGGAATAAGAGTATTTTCTTGGAAACAGACCACATTTCCACCTTTGAATGAATTAATTTACTGCTATTTATTGAGCACCTAGCAGATGACAAGATTTCCCTGTTTGACTAAAATTGAGTGAGGCTTCAGAATCTGCTCCTCAGCCCATCTACACATTTTCTTCTAAAATCCACTTTTAGCAAAGAATTTTGCTAAGAAAATTGGGCCTCCATCCTCAGTGCCTGATTACTTGTATGTTTCCAGAGTGCTCATTCTCTCCCAGGTGATATCTGATCACCTTGTCTTGTCTTCAGCTAAAATTCTGTTAGCTTAGTTTATCCAGAATCCCTCTGACCTCCTTTGACAGAAAAGAGGCCACAGTCATAATTTAAGGAGGGTTATTCTGAACAACTTTGATGACTGTGGCCTGGAACCACACCCTTGTGTGGCTTGAGCAAGTGGACATAAAATAAGCAGCTAAGAATTCTAAGACAGGAGATTTCAGTGGCTAACAGTAGTGAGGAAAAACCAGGGGGGACATCTTGTTTTATAGGAACTATGATAGTTCACTGATTATGAGGAACTCAGATTTCTTGTTGGGAAGGAGCAGAACACAAAACTGGATTATTAGGACCAGGCCATAGTTAAATATATTTATATGCAAAACTGAGGAATTTACACTTTATTCTATAGAAAATGGCAAAATTGGTTAGAGGAGAGGCAATTGCTGGTGTGTAGTCTATCTGATTAAAATAACAATAGCTCATGCATGAATTATGGATTGGATTTTATAGAGTGGCTGGGAATGTGCTGAGCAAGCGGTGGGGGAAGAGGGTGTGAACAAGTACCTTCCAACAAGTTATCCAGAGAGGATTAGTTTAGAAGCAATTCAAAGCATCTGGACAAATATATGCAAAGTAACCCTGAAGAGGCAAAATGGCTCCATTTCAAGTAGTCTAACTGATTCATTAGCATTTCTAAAGAAAAGAAGTTCTCTACCAGCAGCTTGTAAATAAAGGATTGAGAGATAATTGGCAGAACTTTCTCAAGCATTGCTCAGGGCAGTGACCCTAGCTAGATCTATCTTTGTGTGGAAATTAATGTTTCTAATTGAGCGGTAGGAGCTCAGAACACTGGACACCCAAGTCTGACCCCTTGGCATGTTGACTGAGTACTTTAAACTGAAGAACTTGGAAGGGCCTCAGAATCAAGGTTTCTCTGCTTTCTCCTGCCCTTCAGTTGTCCTGTCCTTTGTCTCCCCCTAAGTGAGTGACAGAGATCAGAATTCCCCTTTTCTTCTATAGCAAGATGTAAAACCTAGGAAGATCATTCTGTCCCTTCTGCCTTGAAGACTGTCATTCCAGAAGTGTAAAACTTTAATTAAATGAAGTTGTTATGCTTTTCTCTTGGAAACCTTTTCTTCATTATGGGAGTATTGTCTATAACCCACATACTAGGTAAGAAAAGGTATTATGCTTTTCCGACCCGGTCTTAGAGATGTCCTTTGTGACTCACTAACAGGCCTAAGGCTCTGCAAGATCTACCCACGGGTCCTCAATATACATAACAAACCACTTGAGCTAGTCCAGTGCTTTCTCTGTAATTAACAGACGCTTATTGTTTAGCATTTCTTTTTACTGACTCTTTTACACAGAGCCCACTCTTTCAGCCAATTGTCAGCTAAAGAATCTTCAAACCCACCTCTAACTCTGTAATCTCCCTGCTTCCAGATGTCTCCCCCTTCTGGGCCAAACCAATGTATGTTTTCTAGGAATTGATTTATGAGCTCACTTATAATTCCTGTCTCCTTAAAATGTATAAAACCAAACTGTAACCCCACAACCCTGAGTCCACTTGCTCAAGGCTTCTTGGGCATGGCTCCAGGTCATGGTCCTCAAATTGAGCTCACAATAAACATCCTTAAATTATTTTACTCTGCATGGCTTCTTATCCATCAACAAACCCTACACAACCTTGTTGATATTTGACTCACAGAACTCTATTAGTTTTTACACTGCTTTTAAAGAACCTTGTGATTACAATTCCCAGATGATTTTCTTTAAGGGAAAGAATGGTAGGCCAAAGGTTCACCAACGATTCTGAAAGATACATTAACAAATTTTTATTATGATGTATAGATTCATCATAGGATTCTTAGGAGATTAGTTAGTGTGACTCTGCCCCTAAAAAGTAAAATAAGTTGTCTTTGACTTTTTGATTGTATATGCCTTGTGCTAAGGACTTTACAGATACTAATTTACTTAATCCTTCATTCTTCTATAAAGTAGATACTATTATTTCCAATGTCCTGATTTAAAAAAAAAGAAAAAAACTAAGAGGTCATCTCAGTGACAATCCTGCAGTTCTCTATCTAGTAGGTGGTGGTTTTAGGGCTTTGAACTCTCATTTACTTGACACTAATACCTGTGTCCTTAGACAGCCAAGGTGTTGACAAGGGTAAGCTTCTGAAACACAAGGATGGGTAACACAGACCCGACTGGGATAATTTGCCCTGGTGCTTCACACCCTTTGCAAGTTCTTGGCAGATGCAGGCATTTTCTTGTGGCATCCCAACTGTGCAGTGTATCTTCTCATTTCAAAAGCTGCCTTTCCGTTTAGCCTCTTCAGAAACCATGCTCCCTACCAATCTCCATACCTTAGCCACTTGGGCCATTGAGTTCTTAGACAAAGTTTAATTCCCTCCTGCCTGAAGACCTTAACACCATCACAATTCCCTGATTCTAGGAAGTTCCCTCATAGGACTTTTTACTAAAATTTCATATCACATCAGATCCTTTTTTTTTTCCCTACTGTCTCATATATCCCTACTTCTCTTCAAGTTTCCAAATACCACACTGGCTGAACTCTATCCTATTGACCATTGTTATTATTTTTTTAATTTTGAAATATTAAGGGGATACACATGTTTTGGGTTGCATGGATCACTTTGGTAATGCTCGAGTCATGGCTATAAGCATACCTATTCCCCCAATACTGTTCATTGCACCTGTTTGGTGGCTTTTCACCCTCCCCTTCTTTCCCCTTCCCTCTGCTTGATTTCCACTGAGTTTTACTTCCCCTTGTGCATGTGTGTGCTCATCAGTTAGTTCCTATTTAATAGCAAGTACACGTGGTGTTTGTTTTCCATTCTTTAGATAACTTAACTTAGGATGATGTTCTCTAGTTCATCTAAATTGCTATACAAGGCAGTAATGTATCCCTTTTCCTGGCTGAGCAGCACTCCATGGTGTACATGTACATATCTTGTTAATCCACTCATGAATTAATGGGCGCGTGGGTTGATTCGACATTTTTGATGGTGAATTGTGCTACTCTTTCAGTGCAGTGTCTTTTTGATGCCCAGTAGAGGAATGGCTGTGTCACACAGCACTATAGTTTTAGTTCTTGGAGGAACCTCCATGTTGTTTTCCACAGAGGTTGAACTAATTTGCAGTCCCACCAACAGTGGATAAGCATTCTCTTCTCTCTGCATCCCTGCTAGCAGCCATTGTTTTGGGACTGTTTAATAAAAGCCATTCTAACAGGGTTAATGTGATATAATTCATGGTGTTTTCAATTTGCAGCTCCCTGATGAATTAGTGACATTGGGCTCTTTTCATATGTTTTTGGCCATCCTATTTCTTATCCCACAGTGAAGATGAGCAACAAAACTTCAATGCCTTATAAAAAGGAGCTTAAGTCCAATGGGATTCTTCCTCCTTACTCTACCCCCTCTCTCCCACTCCAGGTTGGAGTCCTTGGGGCTCACATCTTTCCTAGGGTAATGGGAATAAATGTTTAATGATTGTTTTTTTTTTAAGAAGGAACTGCAAACCTTTTCTTCCTACTCTTGCTAAGCCCCTGGCAACAATTCAATTAGACTTAAGAAATAAATGAATAAAAATTATGTGAGCTAATCCTTGAATCCCAGGATATAATAAAGTCACAAAATCATTAAAGTTTAGATTTCACTAATACAGAAAGTTACCTCTTTGATCTCTTGCTCACACACAGCTGCCTACCATCAAGCTGGGGTGATACAAACAAGGCTTTTGAAAAATTGACTTAGCTGTGATTCTTTGGTTCACTGTACGGAGAATAAAAATTTGATTTCAATTACAAAATGAGGATTTTTAGTAGGATTACAGTGTCTAACATCTAGCTGGTTTTGACCTTCAGGTGTCTACTTAGTATTGAGTTAAATTAGAACAGGCACAGGGTATTTTATACATGTCCTTACATGTAACTCAAGATAACCTTCCTCAGTCCTAAAGGTATCTAATAACTCACAAGCGGAGGTTTGTAAGTTACATGAGTGTCAGGAATCTCACGGCCTCTGAATGTATTTTATTCTTTCAACATTTAACAAAAGACTTGTTAAGGCCTGAAGGTGAAATATCTCCAAATCAAACCTAAAAGCACATGAAGGAAGGAGACAGGAGAAGAAAGAGCAAGTGACAGACGGAGGAAGTCATCAGGACCAAGACAGGAGATCTTCACATTGCCATGCAGAACACGACGACACAGGTGGGACCATGTGCATTCATTCAAGTCAGATAGTTATCCTTCCGCAGGGTTTAGTGGCTTCATTCGACTTATTTGGGGTGTGAAGATGAGTAAAACACTTTTCCACTTTCATTTTGGTGTCTGGAGATGGGCCTACTTGGCATTACCTCCCACAAAAGACAGACAGGACTGAACAGGCTTTCTAAAGAAATTACACGTTTTTGGCAAAGTAGTAGTTTTTGCAACACTGGTTGCTCACCAGCCTAAAACTGTGATGTTTTAACATTTGGCTTCTTGTTCTTTGATTTACTATTGGGATTTTTTAGCCTTTGATCACCTTTCTACTTTAACCATTGCTCTTCAGGGCTACAAATTATTCACACAAACTATAATTGGCTTTCCCTTTCATCTTTTTTATCCATTGTTCCTCCTATCCACTAGCTAATGTTTATTGAATTATTGAATCATTTAGGAAGACTCCCTAAGGTGTAATGTTATTCCAATCCCATTTTTCTTCACTAAAGGCCATAAAGATAACACTAAATTTTTCCACAAAACACCTGGTCCTAACTATTGTCTTTAGATCTACAGTGCTTCAGACTTAGTATTTTAGTATCAAAACTATGAGGAACCCATTACTCTTACATGAAGCATTTTGATATCAAGAGAAATAGATGTTTAAAAATTATTTAAAGACATTAAATAATCTGTTCAATATCTGCAAAAAAAAAACAGATCCAAAATTTGGTTAAATAACTCAGAGTATCATTACTGCCCCTTTTAATGAAGATAATGTTAATTTTATGTTTGAAAAATCAATTTCAGGAAGAGATTGTAATAATTTGAACCATAGGCTCAGTAAGACCATGAATTATTCTTTAAATGTTTTATACATTTTAAGCCTGAAGTAATATACCACACAATGTGTTGAATATTTTACTATGATAGCATTCATACCCTACAACTGTATGTGGTAGTTTTCTAATTTTCTACTTTACACATTGGAGAACTGATAAACAGGGTAGTCAAATAACAAACCCAATTGACACAACTGGGGAAAAGTACCCATATAGGAATATATGTACTGTGGATTACATAAGCCATATATTTCTGTTACATTATGATACCTCTCTCAGCTAGATGTTACCTGACACAGATTTCTTTAAAATTCATCCCTTTAAAGATTATTTTTGTGCAAAATAGTAGCGAGGCCAGGTGTGGTGGCTCAGCCCTGTAATCCTAGCAATTTGAGAGGCCAGGGGAGGAAGATTGCTTGAGTCCAGGTGTTTAGACCAGCCTGAGCAACATAGTAAGACCCTCTTTCTTCAAAAAATGTAAAAGTTAGCTAGATGTAGGATTGCATGCCCCTGATCCCAGCTACTTGGGAGACTGAGCAAGACGACTCCCTAAGCCCAGGAGCTTGAGGTTGCAGTGAGCTATGAAGACACTATTATATTCTAGCCTCAGCAACAGAGTGAGGCCTTGTCTCAAAAAAAAATAAAAGAAATGGTTTTTATAGTAGCTTATTTTATCTTCTCCTTTTTTAAAAAAAATCAAATAAATGCTTGTATAATATTCTAATACTTGTATAGATAGGAGTGGAAAATGTCTTCTCCTTACCCACTTTAGGTTCATGGCCGAGGCTCTTACAACAAAAGACAGTCTAATTTATCTAATATAAGTCTTATATGACACAGGAACCATCATATGGAAATGAAGACCTAAAGAAACAGTTAAACCTAAGGGTTTTTTAAAAAGATGTGCATAGTAGACATGATGAAGAGTGGATAGCAATGAAGACAGGATCTAATGGTAACAAATGGCAGGAAATTTACCAAGGCCTTTTGCGATTATTCTGTTTGTCCCTGTGTCTTCAGAGATAAGAGGGGAGAAGTGGAGAAGGTCAAAGCAAACTTCTGGGGTTTTCTTGAATTCCTTCAGCTTAAAATATTCAGTATGCCAGGTACCGTGTGCTGGCGTAGCATGTTCTGAACCCCATCGCTTGAATGGTACTAGAAAGCTATAACAGCAACAGAAAGCTCACTCCTCTCTACCCACGTTCCATTTTAGTTACTGTCAGGTATAAAGATTAGATGTCAGGTTTGTGATCCCTAGTTCTTGGTTCTCAACACCAAAAAATGGTTACTTGTACTGAGTTGATGGAATAATTAAGCAAAAAAAAAAAGGATAAAAGCAAGTCAGATAGCAAGATTCATTAAGCACAGTGTATAGAAAGTATAGTGCACTCGCTGAGTCAGCAGAGTGGTCTGCGCCAACAAGAAGCTGTAGCCCTGCCAGGGTTGGGGTCTGTTCTTTTATGCTAATCTCTAGTGATATGTCAAGCTGGGAATGGAACATACATGAATTTTCTAGGAAAGAGATGGAGAATTCCGCAAACTGGGAAACCTCCGCTTTCCCGACCTAGTGCTGTAACTTCTGAGAGTTGCCATGGCATTTGCAAACCCCCATGGTGCTGGTAGGTGTGAGTTTTACTACGTTAATGAGGATAGTTCATCTAGGGACACTGTCACCTGGCTTATACACATGTTCCAAAGGTTCTCTTTTGTGACCTTGACCATATCTCCACTTCTGGTTCGTCAGTCCTTGGAGACTCACTGTCATAGACCAAATGTCTGGTCAGTCCCTGGAGGCCTCCTTGACACCTCATCTGTTCCCTTTGGAAACCCTCTCTGGTCCCTTTGTTCCTCCTATTATGGAAAGAGCTTCTCCTAGTGCCATTGGCTCTCTCCTTCCTTAGGCCTACCTAACAGTTGTTTCTTTTCATATTTGTGTCCATAATTCTAAAGAGTGTTTGGTTTTGAAGCTTTTGAAATTTAGACATTAATTCTTTCTCATTTTAAAAATAAGAATTTAGTTCTTATACTCACCACATCTGAAACACACACATTTCTGCTTCCCTCATCTGCTTTTCATTTTTTCATGAAAATTTTAAATTGGTATTCAATACTTACCTCAATACTAACAGTATCATCCATAGCTGAGTTATATGGTATCGTGGAAGTGAAAGGAAATGTATGCTTCGTTCCCTGAAGTTTCACTGAAAGATCAACTCACAATAAGGCAGATGAATAAGAGAAAGAGATTATAGATGTATTTACCACATGGACTGGGAGAATCACAGGATGATTATCCAGTATTCCAGTGGGCCCCAGGAGTTTATATATCTTCATTTTGGAAGAGAGTGGGTGATGAGGGATATAGGTAATTCTATTTGGGGCAATAAACGGTTACTAGGAATGATGAATAGATACTTGGGGAAATAAAAGAATGGGGGTGAGGAAACAGATTGACCTGTAAATGATTCTCATTGGAAATTAAATTAACCTGAGAGGAAAGGTATAATCTTTAAAATGGGTTGGTTACACTCTTGATCTTTTTCCCTGTAATGCCTTGGGACAAAAGGGAGGGAAGTGTCAGGGCGCTGTCTGTTCTCAGTTCTTGGCTGAACAACAACCAGACACATGGAAAGCAAGGTAAGCATGAGACGACAAAGTTATTGAGGGAGGGAAAAATAGGCTTATACAGCAAGAGCAAGATATGTTCACCACAGGCAATGAATGTACTCCTTCTATAACAAGAGGCCCTGGGTGTGGTCTGGGGTCTTGTTTTATACTGTCTGGGTTAGGCCCTCCTATTGATTCAGACATCACCACCGAACCACTTCGATGGACAGCTGATGACTTGATAATTAGCCTTAGGTTACTCAAGCACGCTGTCCAAATCCTACTGCGCCTGGGCTGCCGGGCCCCTGGGATGTGGCAGGTGTGGAGCTGCTCAAGGCAGCATCCAGGCAGGGAGCCCACCTTTGTCACTTTGAGAGCAGAATCTGTCACCATCCTCCTACCAGAAGGAAAGACAATGTTTCTTCTTGATGAATCCGTCTGGTTTTCATAAAGATAGAGGGAAAGCCCTTCTAGTACCTGTTGATCTCTAAGGGCCTTAAATTCAAATACACTTTATACTAAGGAGTCATATTTGGAGGTGAAATTCCCTGATCTCCTTTAGAATACTGGAACAGCATTTTCTTCCTTGTATTATTTTGTATAGTTTTCTATGAGAAATAGTTACTAATAATGATCACATTTATTTATTTAGTTAGTTTTCTTATTTTATTAAGAATGCATTACTATGTGATACATTTTGTCTTGGTAAAGGAATCATAATATTTTACCCCAAAATACATTTCTTTGACATATTTTGGGATGGTTGCCACCCGTCCAGCAGACAGAAGTAAGGCTGCACAGCTATCTTTTGTGTGGGAAATTTGCATCTGTACAGAATCTTCATTAATGCAACCAGGTCTTCCCTTGTCAGTTCTAGGAAAGATTAACTAACAGACTAACACCTTTACAGGTCTGAAAAGAAAAATTTACCACCTATTCTCTCTGAGAGCTGCTGCCTAGGAAGTTTTGTCTCCATAGCAGGACCACATTTGCTAGCCAAGCCTTTTCCTTTCTCCCTCCCATATCCAGTCTTGCCATTAAAACCCATTTTGCCACAATCCAAGCCCCCGTTCTTTATAAAACTCTGTTCTGCACCCCATTGGGGTGCTCAGTCTTCATCCTGACGGCTCCCCTGTATACACATTAAATAAATTTGTATGCCCTTTTCTCCTATGAATCAGTCTACCCCACGTCAGTGATTTTTCAGTGAATATTTTGGAGACTTAGGGCTTTGGTCCTGACATGGATCTCTCTCTTGATTATATAGCTTTGGTATGTCTCAGATCTGAGCAGCCAACCATCATCTGAAAAGTCTGCTTTTCAGTGTTTGCAAAACAGCTTGAGATCTGTAATTATAGGCCTCCACTGAGCCTCTGTTCTTTGTCCACATGTATGTATACATACATACACACTCACACATACACATACGCATTCACATACATACACAAGGGCTGTCCAGAAAGTGTTCAGCCATCATTTAGTGTATTATTTCCATATTACACGGCTGGATACTTTCCAGAAAGCCCTCATGTAAGTTTCTTCTAATTTTGTATTCAAGATTAAGTTAGAATAAATGTGTTTTCAGTCAGCTGTATTTGATCATAAGTCCAGTATACCTTGAAATTTTCTTTCTTTAATTTTTGAGATAGAGTCTCCCTGTGTTGCCCTGAGTAGAGTGCCCTGGTGTCATCAGAGGTCACAGAAACCTCAGTCTCTTAAGCTCTATCAAACTGCTTCCTCAGCCTTCCAAGTAGCAAGGACAACAGGGGTCTGCCATGATACCCAACAAGTTTTTCTATTTTTAGTAGAGAGATGGGTTCTTGGTCTTGCTTAAGCTGGTCTTAAACTCATGAGCTCAAGTAATCCACCAGCCTCAGTCAACCAGAGTGCCAGGATTACAGGCATGAGTCACCAAGCCTGCCCTTGAAATTGTCTTTGAACGTAATTTAGAACTCATCACAGCAGCATGTAATATTTTGCATAAAGTCTTACTTTTTTTTTGGTATTTATAATATGAAGCAGGGGATTGGTTTATTTTACATTATATTGTTTGGGTCTACATTTGTGCTGAGCATATCCTATTTTGCAGAGCAGTCACTTTATAATTGTTATTGTCGGCAATCAATGCAGCAGTGAACTGATGCTCTGGCCATTCATTAAAAGTGAAATATGAGAATTAAGATGGTGGAGACATTCTTAATAGAATAAGCAATCTGAAAGGAAAGATTATCATTTAAAAATTATACTTGTTTCAAATATTTATATTCTATACACATATTTGTTCAAAATAAATTCGGGATTTTTAAATACGTCATGACTAATTATATAGAAAAAGGGACTTTCTGATATTCTAACATGAAAGAAGACTAATTTGACATTTAAGCAATTTGCCATTGAGCTGACTTTCACCAGAATAAATTATTCTGCTGTTCATAAAATCCCTGACAATCATGTTAAAGGAGAACAGAAAGGATTCAATAAAAATTTCGTTACAACTTTTCTTTTGAACTGGCCTGGTATAGGAGCGAAAATTGACCTATTTTCCTCACCCGTAGCAAGGCTCATGGCTGAGATGCCTCTAAAAAAGACAAACAAGAGAATGGCACACAGATTTCTTTAACATAAGTTTTATTTGGCAAGGGAGCCTCCAGAGAGGTGAAGACCCCCAAAGACAAGGGACTCTGTATGTCTACGGACAGTTGTTCCCAGTGTGGTTGCAGCGTATGAATTACAGTAACAAACTGGGAATTTTTCAAGACTTGCTTGTTCTGATTCTTCTTGGCTTCATTGTTTCTTATTCCTTTTCTCTTGGTATGAGCAAGACACCTGACTCCTAAGGGTATATGGGAGAGAAAAGAGGGGGAGGGTCAGAGAGGGACCTTCCTGGGGTTTACCACCTGCCTTGGGTATGAAGGATGAGGGGTAGTGAGAGTGGCCTCCCTCCTTTCTCCATTTCCTCAGATGCCAAAGTGCCACATTTTGGCACTGGAGTGGTTTATGCTAAACCCCATTAAGGGCCAGTCTCTACTTAAAAAATAGTCATGTTAGGAAGAAAATATTTTCTGTTAAAATAAAAGAAATGTATTTTAAATTAAATTAAATCTTTTGGTTTAATTTAAAAACAATTTGGGTTTAAAAAGAAAGGAGTACTTTATTTTATGAAGTTTCTATATTTACTTTTTGGTAGAAATACGGTTTCCTAATCACTCATTTTATTTATTCTATGATATATTATCTCCAGTTAAAATAATTTTAGTATAGGCTGGGCACTCAGTGGTTAGGCACCAGATTCATGCACCAGGTGTGGTGGGTTCCAACCCAGCCAGGGCCTGCTAAAACAAAACAAAACAAAACATCTGGGCATTATGGCAGGTGACTGTAATCTCAGCTACTAGGGAGGCTGAGGCAAGAGAATCGCTTGAGCCCTGAGAGTTTGAGGTTGCTGTGAGCTGTGACGTCACAGCACTCTACCAAGGGTAACAAAATGAGACTCTGCCTCAATTAAAAAATAATTATAATAATACTTTTAGAATATGAAGATGCAACAATATTCGAATTCAATAAAATGTTTTGTATTTTTTCTGCCTTTTAATTGTCAAGATTATTTTATAACCTAATTTTATTTTCCGCAGTTTTAGACTCATTACCTAAAAAAAATTATCAGTATAACAGAAAACCTAGTAGATTATCTTCTTATTTTCTGAGAGTCCTTTTTTTTTTCTTTCTTCTTTTTTTTTTTTCCAGGCATAGTCTCTCTCCATTGCCCCAGGCTAGAGTGCTGTGGTGTCAGCCCACTCACAGCAACCTCAAAATCCTGGGCTCTCCCGCTTCAACCTCCTGAGTAGCTGGGACTACCAGAGCCCTCCAGAACATCTGGCTAATTTTTCTATTTTTAGTAGAGATGGGGTCTCCCTCCTGCTCAGGCTGGTCTCAAACTTCTGGGCTCAAGCAATCAGTCCTCCTGCCTGTGACTCCCAGAGTGTTAGGAAACACCACACCCACCCTTCTTATAAGTAACTTGGGAGGGTTGGTATCCCAAATAAAAGATGATTCCTTCCCCTTGTATGGATTTTCTAACTTAAGAAACATTGCCAATAATAGGAAGACTGTTTTTTAAAGAGAGAGAGAAGGAGAGTGAGACAGAGAGGCAGAGAGACAAAGCATCGCTGAACCCAGGTTGAGCTGCCCACCACCCGAGATCCAGAATGGAGAAGCGAGCGTTGGTGAAGAAAAGGTGGTTTATTGAAGTGCCAGCAGGCTGAGGAGAGGGTGGACTCTTGTATCAAGAACCATCTCAGCTCTTCTGCTTACTGAGCTACTTACAAAGGGAAGAAGTAAAGGGGCTTGGTGGTAGAAAGCTAAAAAATGTCATTATGACTTGCTTGATGGCTATCAGCATTGGGTCCTCTGGTGGATCTGGTCAGCAGTCTTCATTCGTCTATTCCAGATTCCTGATCCGTTTGTCTTCAAGGTCATTTTCTTTTTTTGAGACACAGTCTCCCTTCATTGCCCCCAGTAGAGTGCTGTGACGTCATAGCTAACAGCAATCTCAAACTCTTGGGTTCAAGTGATTCTCTTAGCCTCCCAAATAGCTGGGACTATAGGATCCTGCACGACTCCCAGCTAGTATTTTACTTTATTTTTTTAGAAACAGGGTCTCATTTATGTTCAAGCTGGTCTCAAATTCCTAAGCTCAGGCGATCCACTCACCTTGACCTCCCAAAGTGCTAGGATTACAGGCGTGAGCACAGTTCCCCACCCTCAAGGTCATTTTCTAATCCTGTCCCCAGCAGCTGTGTAAGCAAGCAGCAGGCTCATTCTAAACTTTTAAGACAGAATAAACTGAAGGCATACTGGAAGCAAAATGGCTTCCCTTTTGCCAGCCCAGCGTTATGGTCTGAATGGCCCTGGGGCTTCGCTTACAGGAGGAAGAGCCGGAGAAAGAGAGAGAAAAGGAATCAGAGTCCACCGTCATCTCCTGTGCCTACACGCAGATTAAAATTCAAAATGATTTACTTTTAAAAGCTGAAAAGAGAAAAAGCGTCAATCACTTCAGAAAAGTGCAGTCCTGCTAAATAAATGAAGTGAAAATTATTCTGGTCTTAAAAAGAAAAAAAAAAAAAAAATTAAGGGTAGGAGTCCAAACAGAGAAGGAGCTGAGAACGTAAGTCTAGTAGAAACACAGCCTTGCTTCAAGGTCTCCGGTGTGACCGACTGTAAGCCCTGGACATCCTTGAGTCTCTTTCCACATTTATAAAATAGGGCAAATAGTAATAAATTCATAGGATTTTCAGGGGAGTCAGTAAGCATACATGTGAAACGGTGTTCTATAGGGAATCTAGTAAACTGGGGGAGAAAAATAAACTACAAATCTTAACAATTTCAATTATTAATTTGACAAAACTTGTTGAATGCTTTCTGTATCCTGCACCAGCACTGCTCTAGGGATTGTGAATGTAGTAGTAAGTATACTAAAGGTTTTCCCCTCATGGAAGTTATATTCTAGTGAGAAAGAGCATACAAAGAATAAGCCAGTACATATAAAAAGTGTAAGAAGTGCTACAGAAAAAAGAAAAGAGGATAATAAATATTTTTCTCAGGGCCACTCAAGATTACCTCTACTGAGCACAGCTGGTAACTTAATTCATCCAAATACATTTGCTGGGGGATCTGATAGACCAGACTTCTTCCGGGTCTGTGAATAAAACGCAGACAAGCCCTGTCCTCAGGAGCGTGCTATAGTTGAGAGATAAGAACCAAAATATCTGTACCCACCCACAGCTTGGAAAATATTTACTTTCCACACAGTTTATGGCCTGTAGTAACACGACTTCATTATTCCATTGTATTTATTAACATAACATTACTGTGGGAAGACACTCTCAGCCAGGCAAATAACTTCATTGTTCATTACAGGAACTTTCTCAAAGACCCATCAACTCTTCAATAGGAAAAATCAATAGACAGTTTACACTCTGAATGCTTTCATCTCTTTACCACAAAAGCTGTACCCTGTTTTTGATCCTTATCTGATCCTTAGCAAGCCTCTCCTTTTTCTCCTTCATTGAAATACTGAAATACCCAACTTCAAAATATCACTAGAATCCCAGCTGCTTTTCTTCTTGCTGAATATCACTACGGTCACCTTACATAGCTGCTGGGGACAAGGTTAGAAAATGACCTCGAGGTGTTGGCCATCTAGCGCCCTCAGTGATATTCAGCAATCAGGTAGGCAGCACTTTTTCTAGGACAAGTTCATGAACACAATTGTTAGATCTCATATAATTATTATGCACCCATAGTTTAAAATAGAAAATAAGTTAAAGAAATAATTGCCCTTTTAAATATTTGGCAACAGCATCTTTAGCATCCATCACTCTTCCCACTCCAAACACAGACATTGTATTTTTCCTCACATTTCAGATATATTAAGAGTGGAAGAGGGTTATTGTTCTCATGTTATTATCTTGGTTTGCAGTCCTGAGAGATGTTTTAATTTCTGCAAAAAGCACTAGATTTGAAGCTGGATCTATATCCACATTCTATTTATATCTCCCTATTGTGAATTTCATCAAATTTCCTAGTCTTTCAAAATCTTGGCATTCTCATTTGTCAAAAGAGATTAAGAATAGACATTCCACCCCAAGTTGGGCTAAAATTTAATCTGATTATATGTTGAAATTATAGCAGGTATGCAATAAATGATACTTTTTTCCCCAGTAATCTATTTATTCACGATTTATTTCCTAGGTATTCACCAAGGTAGCTATTCCAAATGCCTTTCATTTTCCAAGCCCTTATTGATATGTTACATAATTTTGTCTTCTAGGTTTGAAAACAAGTGATCAAATAAAATGCACTAACTTCATTTACTTCATTATTGTCTGCCCACTAAAATTACAGAAGGCCATATAAATACTCACAAAAGGAGGAGACATTTTTAGAGAGGATTTGCGCATAGCCTTTATAGAGAACAGGTAGATAAGGCGCTGAATATGTAATATTGTGGAAACCATAAAGTAGACTGTTAAATAGACATCTCATATGAAAAGTCAGGTTTTACTAAGCTGACTTACTAAGCTTTAGCCGGTTCCCTATGTTCATAGCTGCCCTAGCCTGGTGGGTAAGGCAAATACCAATTTAAGTCATCCCAAATCAGGTTTGTCAGAACCACTGTGGTAGCATAAATTCATTCAATCCTGTGAAAGAAATGCCAGCCAGTGTGAGCAGTGCACTAGCAAGGACACACTTCTGGCACCAGGAGGCCAGCTGCAGAGGCCTCAGGAGGACCTGATAGGCATTAACTCTGAATTCTGAAGCTCCTCAGGGATCACCGCCCCTTGCAGGGGGCTTGAGCCCACATTGATCCTTGTCTGGGCTCCTGCACCTGGTCCTGTTGGCATTATCAGCCTGGGCTATTCTCAGGCATCAAAGGGAGGATGTGAACGTTTCAAGGAAAGAACTTCAAGGTGCAGGAGACCCTGAGGGCCAGGGCAGGGAAAGGACGCCTGCTTGTCCAGGTTGCTGTTATTGATTCCTAAAACTGAGCATGCCATTAAAATCATTCGGGCTAGTGGTATTAAAAGCTCTGTTTTATTCCAAGTTCAAAACAAGTTATCAAATAAAAAACAGTAATGTCAATAAGCTTAGAGCTTTTCCCAAATGGAGAATGTCTAAAATCTCAGAGATTAATTTATATGGGAGTCTCTATGCCAAAGATGTGAACTTTGAAAAGTTACCTTAGCCAGGGCAAGCTGCTCTAACAAATTACTATAGACCAGGACCAGGTGGCTTATAAATAACAGACATTTATTCCTCACAGTTCCAGAGGCTGGAAGTTGGAGATCAAAGTGTCATGTGGATGCGTTTTGGTGAGTGTCCCCCTCTATACTTCAGAATTTTCTTGTGTTATGGCAAAAAGAGGAACGAACTCTCTGGGGTTCCTTTCACAAAGGCACTAATCCCATTCACGGGGGCTCCTCCACCACCACCACCTAATTACCTCCCAAAGCCCCCACTTCTTAATACTATCATATCAAGGGTTACAATTTCAACATATAAAATAAGAGAGAAAATAAACATTTAGTCTATAACAGTACCCAATTTATGTAACTATTACCACATATAAGCCCAGTTTATGGCAATGGGCTTGTGTAAAATGTTACAGCGTTTAATTAAATGTATGACTCCACTGAATTTAAGAGCATTAGCTTATATGCTACTATGAAAATGCTACCAATTTTAGTTATGATGTAATGCCTCAGTGATAGTCTTGTACCACACACACATTACATTACATTATCCTCAACTGTGCTTAAGTTTTTTCAGGTTATTGTGAAGGATTTGGTAATTTTACTTCCCTTCACTTGAACTTTGTGTAATGCATGTGAGTGCAAGAATACATATCTTTAATTATTTAGATATATTTATTTCCTGGGTACTGTAAAACTTGTTGCTTTACCAGAAAATGCACAATTGTGGTTATTTTCCTAAGGGTCCAGTTCATATTCCACTGCTGTTTCCATACTTTTTGCTTCTGCTGTTTCAATGTTGACACTGTAAAAATTTTCAGACTATGTTAAATGGCAGTTATATTCAACACCTATAGTGCCATCAACTGACAGCTGATAAGAATTCTATCTTTGTAAAAATAATTAGAATCCATGACTCATTTCATATGTATACATTGTGAAAGAAAATTTATCTTAAATTTGAAAAGAGGTAAATTGACAATTGCTAAATTTTTGACACCCTAAGAATCCTGCTAATATTAGATGCCTTTGAGGGTTCACTCTGGCTAACAGTTCCCTGTGAGTTCTGACTCAACTTCATCTTGACACCTTCCCACCTCAAGTACCTGCCATGTACAC
>CAUYRH010090361.1:0-34956 GCA_963574655.1 Perodicticus potto
GTCTCTAGTCCCAGCTACTTGGGAGGCGGAGGCAGGAGACTTGCTTGAGCCCAGGAATTGGAGGTTGCTGTGAGCTGTGATGCCACTGCACTCCATCCAGGGTGACAGCTTGAGGCTCTGTCTCAAAAAAAAAAAAAAAAAGCTTTTAATTTTTGATAAATTACATAACTGTAATTTATAACTGCACAGCTGTAAATTTTCACCATTACTATTCTTTAAACTGAACGTAGAGCAGTGTAAATTGTTTATAAACCCAGTTGGCACAAGCGTACTTTGATCTTTGAGTATACACAGCATTCAAGAATGAAATACTTTTCATCAGTGGGCTCTTTGTCCCTGCACAAAAGCAAAGAAAAAGGTGGCAGAAATTACCTGAATCAACTTTTTCAGAACTCTGGAAATCAGTTACCAAAGGCTTTCAGTCACGAAGGGAACATTTAGTCAAGAAGAACCTAAAGAGGGGCTGGGCACGGTGGCTCACGTAATCCCTGCAATCTGGGAGGCCTAGTCGAGTGGACTGCTAGAGCTCAGGAGTTCAAGACCAGCCTGAGCAAGAGCAACACCCCATCTCTAGTAACAACAGAAAAACAAGCCAGGTGTTGTGGTGGGCACCTGTAGTCCCAGCTACTTGGGAGGCTGAAGCAGGAGGATCGCTTGAGCCCAAGAGTTTGAAGTTGCTATGAGCTATGATGCCACGGCACTCAATCCAAGGGCAACTGAGTGAGACGGTGCCTAAAAAAAAAAAAAAAGAAAGAAAGAAAAAAAGAAAGAAAAATACTAAAGAACTAAAGAAACCGTGTCTAAAGAATTAAAGAATATAAGAACAATGTCTCACCTTACAGAAAATATCAAGAAAGAAATTATTAAAAGGACTAAAAATCTACAGTTGAAAAGTACAATAACTAAAATGAAAACTCCACTAAAAAAATGCTCAAAAACAGCTTTTAGCTGGGCACAGTGGCTCACCGTAATCCCAGCACATGGGAGGCTGAGATGGAAATGGAATGCCTGAGCTCACAGGTTCACATCCAGCCTGAGACAGAGTGAGACCTCATCTCTAAAAAACAGCCGGTGTTGTGGTGGGCACCTGTAGTTCCATTTACTTGGGAGGCTGAGGCAAGAGAATCACTTGAGCCCAAGAGTTAGAGGTTGCTGTGAGTGATGATTCCACAACACTCTACCGAGGGTGACATAGTGAGACTCTGTCTCAAAAAAAAAAAAAAAAACCCAACAATAACAACAAGAAAAAAGCAACTTTTAGCAGGCAGAAAAAAAAATAGTGATAGGTCAACTGAGGTGCCCAATCTAATTTAAAAAAAAAAAAAAAAAAGAACAAAAGAAGAAAAATAAACCTCCAGAACAAACACACCAACATATACATACATTAACAGGACTCCTAGAAGGAGAAGAGAGGAAAAAACAGAAAGAATATTTGAATAGTGGCCAATTTGATGAAAATATTAATCTATACACCAAGATCTATAGAGATATAAATAAGAGCTATATAATCTTTATATTCGAGAAGCCCAAATAACTCCAAGTAAGATAAACTCAGAAACATCATAATCAAATTGTCAAAAGACAGACAAAGAATCTTGAGAGAAGGGAGAGAGAAGTGACTCATCACATATAAGGGATCTTCAACAAGCAGTAATGAAAGGATTGGGGAACAAACAAGGCAGAAAATATATATAAAATAGAGCAGAATTTTTTTTTTTTTGAGAGAGAGAGTCTCACTTTGTCACCCTCGGTAGAGTGCCGTGACGTCTCAACAACCTCAAACTCACGACAACCTCAAACTCTTAGGCTTAAGAGATACTCTTGCCTCAGCCTCTCAGGTAGCCAGGGCTACAGGCACCCTTGTTTGCAGTTGTCATTGTTGTTTGGCAGGCCCTGGCTGGGCTCAAACCCACCAGCCTCAGTGTATGTCCCTGGCACCCTACTCACTGAGCTACGGGCACCAAGCCTATATAGAGCAGAATTAAATCTTACCTTATCAGTCATTACCTTCAACCAATTAACTGACTTGATTAAAAGAATGTATACTTTTTGAGGTTTTGTTATGGTTGAACAATGAGAATTGTTGTTCAATAAGTAGGTTCAAGGAGGAAAAACCACCCCTTCAACACTTTTTAAATTTATAAATATATCTCCCTTTTAAAGAAATATGAAATTACTACTTGTTTTTCTTAGCAAGTAATACAGATCACATTTTCCTCCTTTACTTTTATATATTTTCCAAAGCTTGTTTTTTATGTTTACAAGGTAAACTACATATACCACAAATGGCATCTTTATACAACTGCCAAATATTTTTAAATAAGAAAATTAAAACATTCTTAGTCTCTTTTCAAGAGCAAAAAAAGTAATAAAGTGAACACTACTGATAATTATAATTGTTCAAATACAAAGAAATAAGCTAATAGCCCTTCACAAAAAGGTCAAGAACCTGCAGGTGTTAAACCACCTTTGAAAATATGAAGACAGATCTCTACCTGGAAACTTTGATCAAGAGATAAAGGAGGCAACATTCATAGTATGTTTACTATATATTAAGTATAAACGTTTTATATGTATTAGCTATTTGCATATTGATATGATATCAATTATTTGGTTAAATTACCCTATTCATGATTACCAAGAAATAAAATTTTCGGGCAGCACCTGTGGCTCAGTGGGTAGGGCACAGGCCTCATATACCAAGGGTGGCGGGTTCAAACCCAGCCCTGGCCAAACTGCAACAAAAAAACAGCCAAACCTTGTGGCGGGAGCCTGTAGTCCCAGCTACTCAGGAGACTGAGGCAAGAGAATCACCTAAGCCCAGGAGTTGGAGGTTGCTGTGAGCTATGTGATGCCACGGCACTCTACCAAGGGCAATAAAGTGAAACTTTGTCTCTACAAAAAAAAAAAGAGAAATAGAATTTTCTTTTAGCAGAAAAGATTCCAAGCTAAACTATTTCTGTTATCATTAACTATCAAAAGACTCAAACTTATTCTTTCACCTTCTCCCTCTCACTCGACCCCTCCCCACCTCAGCTAGATCAAGCAATTACTCATTGCTTCCCAGTGCAGACCCAGAGCATAAACTGGGCTAAAGAAAAGTGGAAGAGAAAAGGGGGAATAGAAATGCAGAGATCAGCACAAATATGAGCAAACAGAAAAATGACGGAGCATACACTGGATAGCAAAATAACACCAATGATTATTTCTAAGTAAACCATTTCTACTCAGAGTATTTCTAATTTCTGGAATGACAATTAAAATTTAGATAAATTTTAGAGAAGAGATAATTCTAGAATGGACAGTATCCCAAGTCAAAATATGTGAAAGATAATCAAACTTGGTTCATCAAAAACAAAAGGTTCAGAAGTAGGGTTACCATACAATATTTGGAACACTTATACTAAAAAAAAAAAAATTATTCATCCAAAATTCAAAATGAACTAGGCATCCTGGTATTTGTTTTTTGCTAAATCTGGCAAGCGCAAAGAGCCTCACCTATGTCACAGAATGAATTATTTACATAATATATTAAGGCCTAAATGTAACTGATGAAAGTATTAAATTCAAACCTATATATTTTTAAAAATGAATCAAAATTTATATATCAAAATGTAGTATTGTGCATTTTCTTTTTCTTTCCACTGTAAATAAACAATTTCTTTTTTTTTAATAATTAACAATTTCTAAGCAAATTCCAAGTAAGAAAGGGAAGACCATGAAAAAAATAAATTAGGCTGTAATGACACAGAACTTGGAAGTTTTGCCTGTCTTATTTTTGTTGTTGTTTAAAATGTAGGAAAAAATAACATTACACATTAGTCTACTAAAAAGTATGTACAGGTTGATCACTCCCAGTCCAAAAGCCTCCAAAATATAAAATTTCTAAGTGCCAACATGATACCACAAGTGGAAAATTCCATACCTGACTTCATGTAACAAGTACGTAAAATTATTGAAAATACTATAGATAAAATTACCTTCAGACTATGTGTATAAGACATACATATATGAAACACAGTTGAATTTCATGTTTATAGACTTTGGTACCTTCCCCCAAATATCTCATTTATAAATACGCAAATATTATGAAATAAAGAACATCTGAAATTTGAAACACTCTGGTCTCAAGCATTTCTGATTAGGCACACTCAACCTGTATTTAGATAAGACAGCCTAGTCAAACCTAACAACAAACAAACATACAAAAGAATACAAGATGCTCCCCCAAAAAAACACACACCTTAAGTTGTGACTATTTAACTCTACTAGATGCAATGAACTTCGGACAACTCTTTAAAGGCGAAGATCCTATGAACTAGTTTCTCCTTTTTGTTTGCAGATGGTTAATATCTCAAGTTCCATATGATTTGCATTATAATATGCTTAGATCTACCCTTTTCCTTGCCCTATTTCAAAGACTGACATAATCTGGTATTTTGAAGATAACATTTTAGACAACTCTCTGATATTTCCCTCAGCACAGGTTAAATAAATAAATACAGGAAAACACATTTTCTTTCTAATCTGTACATCTGGTTGAGAAGGAAGAGAATATTGGATATGCACTAATATTTTCCATTTAAAACGCTTGAATACCAACGATGTTTTCCAATTCTTCATAACCAACTTTAACATTCTTAGAGCATAATTACCTTCTGGAAAGATTACTAAGTACCAACAGCAAATAAACATATCCAAGTAACCAATGGAAAAGAAATTTATTTATTTAATTGAGATATGGACAACCTTCCCAAGGTAATAAGGCTGTTATTCAGGTTAATATTTCACTTAAAATACAGATGCCAAAGAAAACGATTACAACAAAAACCTTACTGTGTAGCCTTGACTATGTCCCATGTGCTGTAATCATCAATATGAGTTTTCCGTCCAAGAGGTTCACCGTATCCGTGGTTATAATGGCTTTGGGGTTTGATTTCCTGTTAAAGAAAAAAATTACACACAATCAAGAAGTGAAAAAACAGGTACAGAAAATATTTCAGTATTTTATACTAGTGCTTTTGCTATTTGCAATAATTAAGTGATTGAATTTTACCTTATTCTGAAGTCTATACTCTTATTAGACAAAAAGTATATTCAAATAGATCTCTTATACACATTCCCAAAATAAAAAAACTGTAACACTATAAATTAGTGACAAGTTAGTAACTGAAATTCATCCCAGAACTCATGCCTTTATGGCAAATCAATTCATTCTCTCAGATCAATTTTTTTCTTATTCTAGCTAACCTCCAGCCCTAACACTTTACTTTAAAATCTTTGCCACACACCCTGTCCTATTTCCCAAATAAACTCTAAGGTCCTGTAGGAAGGAACCTAAGGATATTACCACCTTTTCTTAAACTCCATGCTCAGGGTCACCATCAGGTAAATAAGGAGCATGGAGCAGCTCTGATAAAAAGTAAATCCACTTGAATAATTCAAAAAAATGTCAATATCCTTAAGAAAAGTCACTTTTTTTTTTTGAGACAGTCTCACTTTGTCACCCATCATAGAGTGCTGTGCTGTCACAGCTCACAGCAACCTCCAACTCTTGGACTCAAGCAATTCTCTTGCCCCAGCCTCCCAAGTAGCTGGGACTACAAGTGCCAGCTGCGATGACCTGCTATTTTTAGAGATGGAGTCTCACTCTGGCTCAGACTGGTCTCAAACCTGTGAGCTCAGGCATTCCACCCACCTAGAAGAAATCTAACTTTTTATATAAAAATTTATTTAAATGAAAATTTCACAGAATATTACATTCAAAGTTTATATGCTGCCTGCAATTTTCTATTCAAAGTACAACATTGGGGGCCAGGCGTGGTGTGGCTCACACCTGTAATCCCAGTACTCAGGGAGGCCAAAGTGGGTGGACTGCCTAAGCTCACAAGTTCAAGACCAGACTAAGCCAGAGCAAGACCCCATCTCTAAAAATAGCCAGGTTTTGTGGTGGGTGCCTATAGTCCCAGCTACTCGGGAGGCTGAGGAAAGAGAATCGCTTGAGCCCAAGGCTTTGAGGTTGCTGTGAGCTATGATGCCAGGGCACTCGACCAAGGGCAAGGAAGTGAGATTCTGCCTCAAAAAAAATAAAAATAAAAATAATTAAAAAATAAAACTAAAATACAACATTTGCTATATAGTCAACTTCCCCAATATAATATAAACACAATTATGTTCATTTTATGAGAACAGAGAGAATCTGAACATGTTCAGCTCTAGTATCACCCATTTAAATCGCCACGTTTCTGATATTTTTCACAGATAAGTGCATCAATATATAAAAAAGGATAAATTATAAAACGTTACACTATAATTTAGGCAGATGTAGAATTGGGGGTATATGCAACATTCTGAATAACTTATGAAGCAAAGTGATATATATTTGTTGTCTTTAAATCTTTTCTAATTTACTAGGTGTAGAATATAAATGTCTTAACACAGTAACTAAGAGAATGCCAGTTTGATGAAAACATTTCAAATTGTATATAAAACCGGCACATTGTACACCATGATTGCATTAATGTACACAGCTATGATTTAATAAAAAAAAAAAATCTTTTCTATTTAATTTCTCCATTGAATTCCAAGTTTCAACTCCTTTATGCCTATGCCAAATGTGGTAAAGAAAGACACTTCTCAAAACCTTCCTACTGTCTACATTTTCTTTTCTGATTCTCTTCTCTCCAACCACAGGGAAAATTATTTTTTAAACCTTCAATTCTGTCATCTATAGGCTGAAGACACCTGAAAAAGAAAAACTTGGGCATAACTTTTTAAGCAAGAAAACGTGTACTGATTGACTGCTATACACAAAGTTCTCTACCTTGTACTGGGACAGAGGACCAGGACAGGATAAGGCAAGCACAAAGCTGTACGGGTATCAAAAAACTCAGTAATCAAGATTAAAAATTTTTATTTCATTAATTGTTTTAGAGGCAGGGTCTTGCTCTGTCACCTAGGCTGGTGCGCAGCAGTACAATCTTAGTTCACTATAACCTATAACTTGGACTCCCGACCTCAAGGGGTCCTTCTGCCTTGGTCTTACAACACGCTGGGATTTATAGGCAGGAGCCACTGCATCTGGCAAAAGAAAACATTTTAATGGAATATATTTTAAAAATCAAAACCTATGTTCTTTCCTCAAAGAAATCTATGGCAAACCAAATACTAACGTTTTAAATTTAGACAGCATCAGAATCACTGACTTTCTTTTTGCACCAGGCTATCCTCCAGCTCAGAGCAGAACTATGAATGTGTACAAAGTACAGCCTCTTGCCCTCAAGGACTTTACAATCCAGAGGAAGGACAAAGGAGGGGAGAAAAATAAGTCAAATATTACCAACAGGAGTCTTTCAATTTTAAGTCGAAACACAGATGAAAACAATGTAATAATATCCTGGAAATAACAATAAAACTTTAAAAACTGTTTCAATTTGAAAATGTTCCAAAGCAAAGTGCTATTTTTTTTTTTTTTATTAAGGACAAACACACTGCTTTTACATACAAATAATGAATATTCATAAAATAAAAATAAATCTTTTTCTTGAGGAATTTTATTATAAATAGACTTTAATTATATTTTCAACCCCAGGGACCTCACTTATCGTACACAGTGATTAAACTGTATTCTCAGTTTTCTGCATTTTCTGCATTTCCACTTTGTCTTACTGACATTGCCAAATATGAGCTTCCAAATATTATTAGAAATTAGACATTTTTTCTGTAACATTTTTAAATTAACCTATACCAGGATCTGTTTTGCCCCAATTACAATTTAAACTAAAAATAAAATTCTAAGCCCTTGGTTGACTGAATAAACCCCCTGCTGTCCAAAGGGACCCCGGAAAAACCTTCACAACTGAGTTCCCAGCTATGGCGACAGTGAGGTCAGACATGCCTCATCCCCTTTCCTTTCTAGAGTTTACAGACACTACAACTGATTGGCAGTAATGTTACAACAGGCATTGAGACTAACAAAACAGACTCTTTGTGGCATTAAGATATTAAGTTACAAACAGGACCTAAGACCACACAAGAACAAAGTTAAATCAGGCATTACAAACCATAAAATCTCTTTATATGTGTTTTTTACTAACCCAGAGTAAGGGGGCTTACTTTCCAACCTGACACTGGTAGATCATCACTTCACAGATAGCACAACCCCTCATCTTAAGTCAAGCATTCCTTTCCACGGATTCCCAGCCTTTTTACACAAAGCTTTATTTCTTTAACCAATTTCAAATCAAAGAATATCTCAACCTACCTATAACTTGTAAGCTTCCACCTACCATATGTCCTGCCTTTCTGGGCCAAACCAACTCATAATTTCCATGCACTAATTTACAATTTAACCTCCAAGTCCTGTCTCCCTGAAATGTATAAAACTATCCTGTATCCCAAGTGCTTCTGACACATTGTCTCAGGCCTCAAGCCACGTCACTCACTGGCTCACAAAAAAAAAAAACCTCTTTCAATTATTTTGCAGAATTTGTTTTTTTCCTCTTAACACTAAGGTTGTTTGCTTTTTAGTAATAAGCAACAAGGATAATGGAACAGAGCTTGCAAAATGAGAATCGGAATCAGAATCTGAAGGGAAAGACATGTTATTCAGTAATGGTACAAATGGACAACTGGCTAGCCACTCAGCAGGCTCCAACATGGGAAGGTGATGTGCTTGATGCAAAGATGACAATAAATACAGCCTAGCATATAAAAGCATGCTGAAACATGTCGAAATAAGGGGCCAAACAGAATTCAGGGCAGCATGCTCCCCAGTGGATACCACAGGCTCCCCATGTTCCCCATGATAAGACACACAGGCCTAGAATACTGACCTCCTGGAAAAGCACACACCCTCCTGTTCTTGCCCCTGGAATCTCCTGACTGTCCTAAAGACTCTGGCTCTGGCTACCTGCATGGTCTTCACCGAGAAGTAACTTGTTTGAAACAGCTCCTGACTGTTACTACAAAAGAGGATAAGGGCGGCGCCTGTGGCTCAAAGGAGGCACATATGCCGGAGGTGGCGGGTTCAAACCCAGACCCAGCCAAAAACTGAAAAAAAAAAAAAAAGAAAACAGAGGATAAGTATCCAGGGTCGGGGCTAGGTCTGCCTAAGGGCCCTTCCTATAGATTCCTACCTCACTCCTCATATCAGAATAACTTCCAGGCTAACCAAAGATACAAATATAAAGAATATTGGTAGTAATAGTCTAATGTAACAAAGCTCTGAGAGAAGCGTGAATAACACATTTGAAAACTGAAGGATATAGAGACATCAAAATACGACAAATACACACATGAAAAGATGCTATAATTCTCAAATAATTAAATAAATGCATTTCCAAATCAGACCAAGAAAAGTCAATTCAACAGGATTCTAGGGCACAGCCCATACACAGGTCAACTAGCAAGACGAGAGGCCGGACCATCTGTCCACGACCTGACCCGTGAGGATGTCTCCCGTCAGGTGTCATTCCAAGAGGCCGGGCTCCGAACCATGACATCACTCGGAGCTGCTCAGATCTAATTCCATTAAATTTGTAAGATACTATAGCACTATATAGTGTTGGTGTTAAGAAGACAGGGAAGGAAAAATAGTATCTTTAAGTACTTATTTCTAAATCCTACCTAATACTGATGTACCAAGTATAAAAGCTTCTTAAAACAAAAACAAACAAAAACCACACATACAGACCACTTCTTAAAAAAACTCTCTTTTACCCCAAATTAGGTTTGTAAAATACAGGCATTTTGTCACGGCCATACATACATAAGAACAGGCAAAAAAATTGGTAAGGTAGGAAATCTGGGGTAGTAATAAACTAAATTCTAGGGATACTATAAAGATTTTTTAAAAGGAACATTTATTGTCTATAATTAAAAGGACAGTATAAGCACGCAGTATCATAACCAAGTGAACAATGACTAAGAAGGGAAACCAACTGCCACTACATTAGAAAGCAACTTTCTCCTCAAATGTGATTAGTCAAAGTGCCGGCAGATGGCACTACACTCAAAGCAGAATCCTTTACTAACCCACTTATGCCAACACTAATTATTTTTAATTGATACATAATTGTATATATTTAGAGCATACAGTGTGGTATTTCAGTATGTATGCACATGTAATGACCAAAGATTTATCATTTTTTTATGTTGGAACAATCAAAATCTTCTAGCATAGAAAATATACAAAAAAAATGCTAATTACGGTCCACCCTGTAGTGCAACAAAATGCTAAGTAAGACTTATTCCTCCTTTCTGGCCGTCCTTCCATATTGGTCAGCCAACCCCTGGCTGTGCTCTCCCTCTGCCTCTAGTAACCACTGTTCTACTGCACTTTTCTAAGATCAACGTTTTAGCTCGCATATGTGAGGGAGAACATTTGGTCTACTGATCTTTCTGTACTGCACCATCTTGAAGAGTAGACAAAAATGATTTGAGGGTGGCGCTTATGGCTCAAAGGAGTAGGGCGCCAGCCCCATATACCGGAGGTGGCGGGTTCAAGCCTGGGCCTGGCCAAAAACTGAAAAAGAAAAAAAAAATTTTGGCAGGGTGCCTGTGGCTCAAAGGGCTAAGGCGCCAGCCATGTACACCTGAGCTGGTGGGTTTAAATCCAGCCCAGACCCACCAAACAACAGTGACGGCTGCAACCAAAAAATGGCTGGGTGTTGTGGCAGGCGCCTGTGGTCCCAGCTACTTGGGAGGCGGAGGCAGGAGACTCGCTTGAGCCCAGGAATTGGAGGTTGCTGTGAGCTGTGATGCCACAGCACTCTATCCAGGGTGACAGCTTGAGGCTCTGTCTCAAAAAAAAAAAAAGAAATTGTGTGCTAAGTCTTCGGAGTCTCCTGCACTCACAGGATGACCTGTCTCTCCCCTGAGATGTACTTTTACTTTGCAATAAATGCTACGTGTGTGAGATTGCTCTGTATTTGTAATCACTCCATGATAAGCCTGACTTGGTACCAGCACTCACTCTGACCCTGGAAAGTGAGGACCCGGGATCTTTCAGATAGCCCTAACACTACAATTATAGGCATAAGCCACCTTGAAGGGGGGCACAATTCAACCCACAACAAACGGTGACACTCATATATAAAGCGCGATCAGTGGCAGTAATTCGCTACATCAGAGGCAGGGTTAAGGGCTGCCTTGTAATTCCTGTCTTAGGCTTGGGCTTCAGCAAAACCCCAGCACTTGTACCACCAGGAACCCGAACACAGCAAGGGCCGTCCTATAGCACCGTGCCTACAGGACATATGTGGCCGGAGGACCGCTGGATCTAAACATTTTCCACAAATATTGGGCATTTGATGCGTTTCTTTCCTTTAAAAGGCATTCTATCAATGCCTGTGACTCCTGGCATTCAGAATATACCTTGACCAGTGGGCGGCTGACTATGTGTGTGGGGCTGAAGGATTGTGACCAAGTGGGCATTCACCGATAACTCCACATTCATGCCTTAGGGGGCATAAATGCTCATAGAACTTCAGAGAGGGAATGGAAGACAAAAAGTCTGCAGGGTCACAAAGGACCTCAGTGGCACAGGCAGTGTAGACGTGAGTCTCCCAAAACACATCACTAAACTCACTTCCTAAATGAAGCTGTGAGGAGCATCCCTCATTGAAGGTGAATGGCTGGCACTGAAGCTCCCTAATGCTCATTGCTTTCCCCGGCACTGGTCTGGTCTTTAGCCGCAGGAAGAGATGCTTTAAGTCCAAGTCTTTTTAGCCCATTTTCTCCTTATTTAGTGGTGCTGAACCCTAATTCTAACTTGCTTTGTCCTGAGCCTTCTATCCACTTAGGTCTTAGCTCTCTTCCTTCACAATTATGAATCTTCATGATTTTTTTCTTCTAACTTCTGAGAACCAATGTCAAAAATGTATAGCCTCAGCCCAGTTGTTTCAAACCAGATACTCCAGGAAATCACGAGGCTTCGGAGCCTCCCAGAGTCCTGGGTCTCCCCCAGAAAGGCTGGGGGAAATGCCCGTACGTAGAGACATTTAGTGCCTCCATCAGCTCTCTCTGCTTGGGGTGGACATCTGCAGCTTGTATTGTCACAGGCGAGAGAAAACACCACTCCAGGATGAGTTGGGACACATTCGGGATTATTACATTTGCCAGGGCGAGGCCCAGCCTGAGCTCGGGTTACATCAGGATGGCTCTCTGATTCGTCTTCCTGCTGCACCGTCTTGCCACAGTCACACCAGATATCCACCAGCACCATCAGTGACGTTAAGCAGAACTGAAAATAACAGCAAATGAGCAAGACTTGGAAAGGCAGGTCCAGATCCTCCATCTTGCCTGGGCTTCCAGAGACCACCTCAGAACTTGGTGTCCAGCGAGGACAGAGAGGCACAGGGTTCTGCCTCTGCCTCTGCCCCTGCAAGAAGCCAGGATAGCTTGGAGGAGCCACTTAACTGCTCCAAGCACAGGCAGAGGGGATGAAATGGTTGTCTGTGGAGCCTCAGAGTTGAGAGCAGTGGTTCCCAACTTGGGGCGATCAGGCCCCATGTAGGCGAGGTATTAGGCAATTCTGGAGACATTTTGGGTTATCACAAGTGGAAGCGAGGTTGCTCCTGGCCTACACTGTGTGGGTTATCCTTGGTCACGGAGCACTAACCCACTGTAGGGTGCTGAACAATATCCCTCTAGACACCTGTTGCCCCCTGCCCTGAGATATGACACCAAAAAGGTCTCCCAACATCCATAAATGTCCTCTGGGGAGGACAAAACTGTCCCTAGTGCAGACCCACCCAACCTGCCGGTCTAGGCAAATGGCCAATTTGGGTGACCTTTGATTTTCTATGGATAAAATACATACTTAAGAGAGATGGCCTCTGTAACTACTATGGATAAATCTTGTCTACTGGACTGCAAAGACTTGAGGGAAGGATCCACATCTGAACCATCTTTAGTTCTATATTTTCATATAATTTTAAGATGTTTCCCCTCTATTCTTCATTAAAGGAGCCGTGCATTTGTCTGCAGTGTTCCCCACATCAGCTAAGGCAACAGTTTGGTCCCACAGGCGGACCAAACAATCCCCTTGTGGTTTTATTTTCAAAATAATTTATACAATTAGGCCAGGAGAATGGTGAAATGTTGTAACGTCTTGGGCGGTACCTATGGCTCAAAGGAGTAGGGCACCAGCCCCATATGTGGCAGGTTCAAACCCAGCCCCGGCCAAAGAAAAAATACCCCAAAAGTCTAAACAGTCCCATATTTCTAGAATTTTTGTATATTTGATTTTTCGTTCTGCTTAGGTTGGAGAGAAGGCTTTTATGGAAACAAAAGTTAAATCACTCAAACTTCTGGAACGATTCCCCAACACTTACTGCATGATTTCATGGTCGATTATTTTAAAAACACGTCACAAATTGACGCTCAATTTTATTCTGCCCATTTGGAATTGCATTTGTTGTGAAAATCTCAGCTGTGGGAATCAGGTGCTATTTTAAACTGTTTTGCTGGTGACAAAGCATTTGGGTACTGACTGGTCCACTTAGAAAGCAAAATACCTTCAACTTACAGGCTGCTCTGGTTTGTAGAGGCCTTCGAGTTCTCAGGCGTTCTAAGGATCCAAGTCGTGGTTAAAGATTTCCTTTCATCTTGGTCTGCATTTTCCTAAAAGTGAAAAGAACGACCCTACCGGTGCCCGCTCCCAGCAGCCAGGCACGCAGCGACCCTGAAGGGAATTATTTATTATGTGAGCCCTCTCAATTGAGAAACCAAAACAAGATTAACATTTGGGCACAGAGGCATTTACATTTCAAACACGCAATAATGAGTTCCCTCTTACCAACAGGGCAGTTAGCCATCAGGCCGGCATACACTGATTTAACCTGATCATTGGCTAGAAAATCTTTGCTCTTTGAGCTCCTGGACCATTTCCCAGCTGCACATTGCCTCGGGCACACCACTGTTGTGACAGTGTATTCTCCTCTGTCAGGCAGGGCTCAGGATCTGAGTTCCCTTCTCTCAGAGCAGAGGGAAGAGGCCCCTAAGCAGTAGACCTGCTCTCCTCCTTCACCCCAGCACCAAGCACAAAAGAGGCCTCGCTCTGCTAGGGGAGGCGTCCCAGATGGATTTTATTGTAACTTTACTTTAGAAACCTCTGAAACCCTGACACTTCCAGATTGGCAGATGATACAGTGGGGAAAATAAAATATAAATTTTGAGACTAAAGGTCACTGTGTAAGGAAGGAATCATGCACACGCTGATTAAATGTAAACCGTGGCATTTGGAGGGATGGGAATGATGAAGAAGCCAAAAAGGTTACAGGTTTATGCTAAAAATTCAAGACAGGAAAAAAAAAAATAGACTCATTCAAGGTACTACTACCTACTGACTCTAATGAGAAGACCTTTTCTCTTCTGAATCAGGATGAGGGAAAACATAAACTGTTTAAAACAATTTGACTTAATTTGGTGCCTGTGGCTCAAGCCGCTAAGGCGCCAGCCACATACAACTGAGCTGGCAGGTTCAAATCCAGCCCGGGCCCGCCAAAATAACAATGGCAGCTAAAACCAAAAAATAGCCGGGAGTTGTGGCGGGTGCCTGTAGTCCTAGCTACTTGGGAGGCTGAGGCAAGAGAATTGCTTGAGCCTAAGAGTTGGAGGTTGCTGTGAGCTGTGATGCTACTGCACTCTACCCAGGGCAATAGCTTGAGGCTCTGTCTTAAAAACAAACAAACAAAAACAGCAATTTGACTTATCAGCCCTTATCTTCCCTAAAATATTTGGCTCCAGAATTTTTTGTTGTTGTTGTTACAAACTCTTATCTCACAGAAGACAATGCCGGGCTAAACCCAGTGGCTAAAATCCATTTCTTTTGCATTTCTTAAGAAGCTGGTTTTCAAAACCACTCTCCTCCTATCTGGGCAAGAAAGACCCCAGAGACGGCCAGGGGGAAGCTCCTGTAAATCAGAGTTCACATGAAGAAAGAGCATAAAACCAGGATGGAGTGAGCAAAGTGTTCATGGAGAAAAGCACCCAAGACCCTGTGTCTTTCATACCAGTCTCACCAAGTTACTGCCTGCTTATCGCACTGGAAACTCCTAAGGACTAAAAGACAGTCTCCACCTAAAAATGTGTTCACACACAGTTAATTTTCTTTTGAAATAAAAATACCTAGAACAGCAACGTTACTACAGTATTATGCACTGATATAAAAAAAATTGTTCAAGGTGTTTTCTCATGAATCTGAAACAAGTTAGTGCTGGCAGAGTGCCCTGTTTTATAAACATAATTTTAATTCACTGTGGTGCATCAGGAGCTCTGTGTGAAGTGTACTTTCTTTTCTCTTTTTTTTTTTTGTTTAGAGACACTCTCTAGTGACCTGTTAACACAAGAACAGGGCAGCTATAGACTCTCCGATATCCACCTCCCTCCACCACACAGGTGTTTACTGGCTTCACTCAAGGAGAAAGGATTTATGTTGATGCCACTGTGAATACCAAATGGCAAATCAGAAGCAGACAAATCCTACTTAGAAACCAGGTACAAATAGTAGTGATGAATCACTCTTAAACTGATCTTTTCCATGGCTGTGACTGTTGTCATTTCAAACATGTAACGGGAAACATGGGTTTAAAAAGGCACTTAGAGGCTCGGGACCTATAGCTCAAGTGGCTAAGGCAGCAGTCACATACACCAGAGCTGGTGGCTTCGAATCCAGCCCAGGCCTGCCAAACAGCAATGACAACTACAAGCAAAAAATAGCCAGGCGCTGTGGCGGGTACCTGTAGTTCCAGCTCCTTGGGAGGCTAAAGGAAGAGAATTGCTTACGCCCAGGAGTTGGAGGTTGCTGTGAGCTGTGATGCCACAGCACTCTACCCAGGGTGACAGCTTGAGGCTCTGTCTCAATAAATAATAATATATAAATAGGCACTTGACAACATATGCACAGACAAATATAAAACTGCTTTACCTGAAAATAAAATGTCTAAAATTTCCTGGAGGGAAGGAAAACGGAGATTTATAAGCAGAAGATCTGAATCCCGTTCAGTTCAACTACATACCGTGAAGCAACAAATCCACAAGGTTATCAGTTCCTCTGCTAGTCAGTTACTTTAGTCTACATCCATTGTTGACGACTGTACCTGACTCGATACATCTTCAGTAAATGTTGGCTGCAAGGATGGATGGGTGGATGGGTGATGGATGGATGGATGGATGGACGGACGGACTGACAAATAATGGGTAGGCGGATGGGTGGATAGATGGGTGGATGAATGAATGAATGAACACATGAATGAATTTAGGCCCGACTCCACCAGACAGGAGCAATTCCATTACCACAGTAATGAGGCAAAGCACCACATCCCCATGACCATCTCTTTAGAAGCTGAATATGAAAGCCAGCACCATACACAAAAACTCATAGAAGAAACACCTTTTCCACGAAGCTCACAACACAACATATAAAGTGGGTAGACCTGTGGGCATTGGGACCTCCCCTACAGCAATCTGAGCAGGGCACTTACTACTATTCTTTTTTTTTTTTGAGACAGAGCCTCAAGCTGTCACCCTGGATAGAGTGCCGTGGCATCACAGCTCACAGCAACCTCCAACTCCTGGGTTCAAGCGAGTCTTCTGCCTCCGCCTCCCAAGTAGCTGGGACTGCAGGCGCCTGGCCATTTTTTGGTTGCAGCCATCATTGTTGTTTGGCGGCCCGGGCTGGATTCGAACCCGCCAGCTCAGGTGTACGTGGCTGGTGCTTAAATGAGCTGAATGGGGAAAAGCGGTGAAGTGGAATGTATACCAGGGCATCTGGGAAAAGTCCAGCCAGCTGCGCCGCTGAATGACCCCTCTTGCTGTATAAAACTACTATGACGGAAGATAACATCATCAAATCGGCTTAAGGTCTGCTGAAGGGCCAGGCTCTGTGCTGAGTGCTTTCCAGGCAGAACTGTGCTCTATCCTCATCTAAAGGGGAAGTGGTAGGGTCCTTTGACAGAGTACAAACCTGAGGCTTGAAAACTGGAGTTCTGTTTTTTTCTCTCTTGAGACAGAGTTATTCTGTCATACTGGGTAGAGGGCCATGGTATCACAGCTCATAGCAACTTTAACTCCTAGGCTCAAGCTATCCTCCTGCTCCAGCCTCCCAAGCAGCTGGCACCCGCCATAATGCCTGGCTAATTTTTCTATTTTTAGTTGAAATGGGGCTCTTGCTCAGGCTGGTCTCGGACTCCTAAACTCAAACAATTCACCTGCCTTGGTCTCTAGAGAGGTAGGATTCCAGGTGAGCCTCCCAGATAGCTAGGATTACAGGCGTGAGCCCTCACGCCCAGCCAAAACTTGCAACTTTTGCACAAGGTCACAGGAGTAAGCAGGAAACATTACTGCTAGTCATGATGGGGACAGCCTTGCCCAAGATTCAACCCTTGCTCCTGGCTCAGGATCTGTCCTGGGTTGTCCCCGGCACGTCCACACTTGAACACATCTTTTCCATCACCTCTCCCCACAAGACCCGACCCCTACCGCACACACACTTCACCATGATTGGTGCATAGCCCCTGAGTCTCTGAGGAAGGTATACCTCCTAGGCTGTCTGTGCCCTTCCCTGTGGGATAGCAAATCCAGACTCGGAGGGCTCTGTCTCCTGACTGGTTTCTTTTATGCTTCCTGAAGAACAGGAAGGAGGGGACCCTCCCACGGCAAGTCTAGAGGTCTGGTGGAATGGTACGCAGCAGTGATTTAAAACCTAGATTCTTAATATCCCGAACAGTTCTGCTCATTAAGAAAAGTAAACTTTAAAAACGCAAATGCATTTAAATCATGCTGTGTTTTGAACACACGTGGGCTTCCCTTCAAGGAGAGAAAATGTACAAAATCAATTTCCTAAAAACCTTTTAAATGCTCAAGAATCAAATGCAAAATGATTAGACCGAGGTTGTGCATTTTTGGCAGGAACATGACAGAAACGGTGCTATGTCCTTTGATCACTGCTAGATGTCAAGGCACCTTCTTACTGAGACTGTTGACCAGATCACCTGGCTGAGCGGTGTGCTGGGATTCTTGTGCCTCTTCAGTAATTAATAAATGTCTTGCAGGTAATACTCTCAGCCTGTGCTGATATTACGTAATGATTCCTAAATGCTATGGATAGAAAAATGAACATGTCTCAGTGTAAAATGTTAAGTGGTTAGCTTATATCCTTTTCAGAAGGAAAGCTTTCGAGAAGAAATCTTTTTAAGTGCCGTTTTAAGAAAGAACTCCTGAGTTCAATCATGGATAAAGAGCTACGTGCAGGGATTTGTGTGCAGGTACCCGGCGGACCACTGCAGGAGAGCCATTTCCACCAGAAGGCTCGGTCCATGCGGCCACCAGACAGTGATCCGAAGGCTGCTCCTTGTTAACACTGGATTTTGGATAATTTGTATCCCAAGCATAGACAAAACTTCTCCTGTAGGATCTGCTTCAAAAGGGTGCTGTAGATAGAAGCAAATTGAAGGCTAATTTCATCGCCAGTAGACACATTAAAAAGAAAAAGATTTCTGTAAACTTAAACTACTCTAAAATAATAAAGTCTATTAATTAAAAAAAAAAATTATAATGAACTAGTATGGGAAAAGAAAAATCAACCTGACCAGAAGTTAGGAACAAATGCATTCTAGAAGCCTCAGTATGACCTGGGAGCAGCAACCCAGCCTTTCACTTATCTTCAAGAATTAGTCTGTAACTGTGGACAGACGGAAAAGGTCAACCCCACATGGAAGTTCTTGGTCCCTGGTGCACAATGAGAAGAGTGGCCTAGTTTAGCTTTCTCAAAGAAAGAAACACCATAAAGACATAGTTCTGTAAAAGCTTAAAAATATATGCAAAACCCTAATAAAACCATAGTGAATTTTTTAAGCACCCCCCCTAAATTTCTTAAATAAATACAAAGGAATGGATGTATATCCTAACAAAAACATGAAAAGCATCTAATATGCAGTTTGTGTGGTACAAGTTCAAGCAGAAAAAAATACATATTTCTCATGAATCTGAGCTGTAAACCATGGTCTGTTTCCTTGGGTCTGGATGGAGGCACATGTGCGTTCATTTCTAGCCCCACTGCTCACAACCTGTGAGCAAATACACTCACTTCCTCCCACAGAAGGATTAAAGTACTTCTGGGGAAGCGGTAACCATGTGTATAACTAACCCACCATAGTCAGCAAAAACTCGGAGAACCTGTCCATTCATCAGCTGTTAACAACTCAGCAAAGTTGGTTCAGGAGCCTGAGGTCACAGTCATTGCAGTGGTCTGAACCGTGTTCAAATCTAACCTGCAGTTCCTGCCCACGACCTTATCTGGAAAGGGGGGAGGGGTGTCTTTGCAGATGTCAGGAAGTCATGAGGTCACAACCGATTAGGGCGACCCCTAAACCCAATGACTCTGTCTTTATAAAGGAAAGAAGAGATCTGGAGACACAGCCAGAGAGCAGATGTTAAGGTCTGTGTGTGGAGACCAATGCAGATGCCAGAATGATGCCACCACAAGCCACGGAGCACCTGGAGCCCCCAGGACTATAAGAGGCAAGGTGGATCTTCCTGAAGAGAACCTCAGAAGCAAAGCTTGATTCTGGACCTCTGGCCTTCAGATTTGTGAGAAAATACACTTCTGGCATTTTAAGCCATCCAGCTTGTGGAAATTTGTTAGTTAAATCAATCTGGGGAAAATAATGCAATATGGTAATAATTTCTCTGCAACTGACTTTAATCACAGCACTGTGGAAAGGCATGAATAAGGCAGCACCAATAGGGTGACTGGTCACTGCTTTATCCAGCTACATCAGCTCATTGAAACGTCTGCTTCGAACCTCAATCCTCTGGCCCTGGGGTATTCACAGCACAGTGTAAATGTCAAGGCCAGGACTAGAACGTTCACCTCTGGTGCAAAATTTAAGGTAATGTCAGAAAACTCAGCCATTGAAAGAAACAACATTGAAATACAATATTTTTAAAAATGAAAATGAAGGGCAGCGCCTGTGGCTCATCAAGTAGGGTGCCGGCCCCATATACAGAGGGTGGCAGGTTCAAACCCGGCCTCGGCCAAACTGCAAAAACAGAAAAATAGGTGGGCACCTGTAGTCCCAGCTACTCCGGAGGCTGAGGCAAGAGAATCGCCTAAGCCCAGGAGTGGGAGGTTGCTGTGAGCTGTGACGCCACAGAACTCTACCAAGGGCGATAAAGTGAGACCCTGTCTCTACAAAAAAAAAAGAAAATGAATGCAAAAAATCCACAACAAACTATCATAAAGGACAAAGACAGCGTCAGTCACAAAGCTGTGCGGAGCCGTGAAAGCTCCTGAGGCAAAAGGGAAACGCGGAAATAGCAATGCTGTCTTTACTCAAAATTTATACTTTGTTCCTCGTGGAACTTGGTCCCTTCATTTTAGTTTTAGAATATTACATTAAAATATTATTCACGGGCTCGGCACCTGTGGCTCAACGGGCTAAGGCGCCAGCCACGTACACCTGAGCTGGCGGGTTCAAATCCAGCCTGGGCCCGCCAAACAACATGACGGGCTGCAACCAAAAAATGGCCGGGCGTTGTGGCAGGTGCCTGTAGTCCCAGCTACTTGGGAGGCAGAGGCAAGAGACTCACTTGAGCCCAGGAATTGGAGGTTGCTATGAGCTATGATGCCACAGCACTCTATCCAGGGTGACAGCTTGAGGCTCTGTCTCAAAAAAATAAATAAATAAAATAAAATATTATTCACGGAGACAAAAAGTAGATGGATATGACCCACCTGTCCCCTGACAGATGAAGGCGCATGCTGTATACAGTTGTCCCTGGGTATCTGCAGAAGAACAGTTTCAGGAGCCCCTTCAGATACCCAAATCGAAGGATGCTCAAGTCCCTGACATAAAATGGCTTAGTATTTGCAGATAACCCACACGCATCCTCCCTTATACTTCAAATCATTGCTAATTTAATTGTACCTAATATAAAGTAAATGTTACGGAAACAGTCATTACACTGTAGTGATTTTAAGACACACATTATTTTTAATTGTTGCAGTATAATTTTCTTCCCCAGAATTTTCCATCCCTGGTTGGTTGAACCCACAGATGAGGAACCCATAGATTTGAAGGGCTGACTATATACACGCATAGTGGGATAGCATCGTGTCATGAAAAGGAATGTTCCGACACAGGCTACAACATGAACGAACCCCCACAACATGAGAAGTTAAAGAAGTGAGACTCAGAAGGGCAGACACTGGACACCTTTGTTACACAAGGGCCCAGACCCCACGGACGCACAGAGCCAGGAGGTAGAACAGAGGATGCCAGGGGCTGGGAGCAGGTGGTGGGGCAGCCAGTGGTAGGGAGTTTCCCTCTGGGGCAACACAATCATCCTAAAATTAGTGTGAGATGATTGTACAACTCTGTGAATATGCGAAAAACCACTGAATCGCACTGTTTAAATTGGTGAGATGTAGGGCATGTGAATTGCGACTCAATAAAAGGGTTGCCAGGGGTACCGAAAACACGCGTCCGTGTTTTCAGAGATCGTGTTGGAAGTGAACTCGATCATTCCCCAGAGTGTATGAAGTGCAGGTAAAACGGGTGCGCACAGCATGCCTAGGCACCCTTGACCAGTAACAGCACCTTCCACTCAACCTGGAAAGTAGCACACAGATAACAGAGCTGGAAATGTGTGCACGTCTGTTTGGCACCCTCTGTATGTAATTTGTCTTGCCTCAGGTTTCACTCACCTCATGAATTTTTTTCCCAAAGCAAGCACCTTACTGGGCACGTTCATCATATTTTATTAGATGTCAATTGATGCCGTTATGATTACATTAAGGAAGCACATAGGGTGAAGAATAGGGACTCCACATGAGCATGTAAGATGAAATGGCCTTCCAAGCCCTTTTGTGTTTGCCATGGGCCAGCAGGGGCCCATCCTGGCTCAGAAGGTTGCTCCCTCTGCCAGATGGGGGTGCTCCCACAGAAAGCACCGGACCCTCTTCTCCTGTCAGCTGCAGGGGAGTCCCAAGGGTACATGGTGGACAGCCAACAGCTCTCCCGCTCTACACGGATGGGCTCTACCTTCCCATCGGCCACCACGAGGGCTATCCCTTCAGGAAACAAGGCTGTCCAGGTTTCAGACAAGCTCCCCGCTGCACGCACTCCACACCCAGCTTCCTACTCTCAACACACCAGAAACTGTACGGTTTCTCAGTGTACCCAGATATCCAGGTTCATATTTGCTAAATACACAGCAAAGATATTATCATCCATGCTGCAGATTAAACAGGGCAAGAGATTCTCAGAACGATGGGAGAAGGGAGAAGTGTGTCAAGAATGGATGGCTTTGAAAAATAAGATCCCAGAGGGAAAACTTAAATCTCGCTGATATGTGTAGAGCCAGGGCCTGAAAGGTGATTCTTCAAGGTAAATACTAATTAATAAAGAAAGCTCGGCTCGGCGCCTGTGGCTCAATGGGCTAAGGCGCCAGTCACGTACACCTGAGCTGGCAGGTTCGAATCCAGCCTGAGCCCGCCAAACAACAATGATGGCTGCAACCAAAAAATGGCCAGGCGTTGTGGCCGGCGCCTGTAGTCCCAGCTACTTGGGAGGCGGAGGCAGGAGACTCGCTTGAGCCCAGGAATTAGAGGTTGCTGTGAGCTGTAATGCCACGGCACTCTACCCAGGGCGACAGCTTGAGGCTCTGTCTCCAAAAAAAAATAAAAAAATAAAAAAGAAAGCTCTTCCTGGCTCACCATCTGTGGCTCAACGGGCTAAGGCGCCAGCCACGTACACCTGAGCTGGCAGGTTCGAATCCAGCCTGGGCCCACCAAACAATGACAGCTGCAACCAAAAAGTGACCGGGCGTTGTGGTGAGAGCCTGTAGTCCCCGCTACTTGGGAGGCGGAGGCAGGAGACTCGCTTGAGCCCAGGCATTGGAGGTTGCTGTGAGCTGTGATGCCACAGCACTCTATCTAGGGTGACAGCCTGAGGCTCTGTCTCAAAAAAAAAAAAGAAGAAAGCTTTTCCAAAGTTCCAATATAAAGGAACTACCCATAAAGAAGCTTCCCCAGACAGGCACCCAGGTGAGAGGAAATTGACTATTAGAGGAAAGCAATAACAGTGAGTGGGAAAGAAGCCCTGCCCTCCATCCATTCTGCCACCCCAGGGTGCTGTCTAGAGCGATACCCAGGACCCTCTCACAGTCTCCCACACAATCAGTTGACTCTCGGGAGTTCACACCTCCCCTCTGAACCAAAGCAGGGCCATTCCCAGCACCGCCTGCCACGGGTGGCCCTCCCAGCTGCCAGCCTCGCTCCAAGGACAAGAATAACCCAGCCAGATTCAGCATCCTTCCCTCCGGAGCTGCCTGCAATTACCATACAGACGAGGCAAGCCTGATTTCAGCCAGTCAGCAACTGAAACACACTCCCCTCCATCTCCATGATTTATTTCTTCAGCCTTCCATTTTGGCAATACCTGCTGTACAGGACACTCACGGCAACCCATCTCCGTGACAGAAGAGCTCGCTGGGGGCAGAGGCAGCAGTGACCAATCACACTGCTTACAGGCAAAAGGAGAAAAGAAAACAATCTGCCAGTAGTAATCACATCTTAAAATTCGTATTTATACTTTAAAAGCAATTAAGGCTAATAATATATTTTTATAATAATAGCTAATTTATATTCTGATTTCCAAAGCACTTAAGTACTATTAATTTATTTATTTAAAACAATTTCTAAAGGTAGTTAAAAATCGTAACATGAAATGTACCATCTTAACCATTTTTAAGTTCAGGAGTGTTAAATATGTTTACAGATGTGTATACCCATCTCCAAAACTCTTTCCATCTTGGCAGACTAAAAACTCTGTGCCCATCAAACAACTCCCAATCTCCCGTCTCTCTACCCGCGTCAAGCACTGTTGTACTTTCTGTCTTTAGGAACCTGTCTATGCCAGGTACCTCATAAAAGTGGGATCTAAAGTATTTATCTTTTGTGATTAGCTTCACTTCGCAAAATGTGCCCTCTAGGTTCATTCATGCTGTAGCATGTGCAAGAATTTTATTTTTTTTTCAGGCTGAATAATGGACAGAGTTCTCTTTGTTGATCACTGCACGTGCTGGGGGGACACGGGGTTGCCTCTACCTCTTGGCCATTGTGAATAATGCTGCCATTTGCTATGAGTGTGCAAATGTCTCCTCCAGTTTCTGCCTGCAATTATTTTGGATATACACCCACGAGTAGACTTGCTGGGTCATATAATTATATTTTAAGACGGCCGCACTGTCTTCCACAGTGACCCTACATTTTCACATTCCTAGCCCAAGGGTTCCAATTTCGCCACATCCTTGCCAACACTTGTTATTTTCTGTTTTTTTTTTTTTTTTTTTGTATAGACAGAGTCTCCCTCTATCCCCCTCGGTACAGTGCCGTGGTGTCACACAGCTCACAGCAACCTCCAACTCCTGGGCTTAGGCGATTCTCTTGCCTCAGCCTCCCGAGTACCTGGGACTACAGGCGCCCGCCACAACGCCCGGCTGTTTTTCTGTTTTGCAGTTCGGCCGAGGCCGGGTTTGAACCCGCCACCTTCGGTATATGGGGCCGGCGCCCTACTCGATGAACCACAAGCGCTGCCCTATTTTCTGTTTTTTTGATCATAGCCATCCCTGAGGGGTCGTTCATTCTTTTTTTTTTGAGACACAGTCCTACCATGTTGCCCTCCGTAGACTATGGTAGCATCACAGCTCACAACAACCTCTAACTCTTAGGTTTCAGGGATGCTCTTGCCTCAGTCTCCGGAGTAGCTGAGACTACAGGCGCCCGCCACAACGTCCTGCTATTTTTTGTTGCAGTTGTCTTTGCTGTTTAGCAAGCCCAGGCTGGCTTCACAGTGTTTTTTTTTTTTTTTTTTTTTTGCGGTTTTTGGCCAGGGCTGGGTTTGAACCTGCCACCTCCGGCATACGGGGCTGGCACCCTACTCTTTTGAGTCACAGGTGCCGCCCACCCCCCAAACTGGCTTCGAACCCACCAGCCTCCGTATATGTGGCCGGTGCCTCAACCACTGTGCTACAAACGCCAAGCCAGTTTATCCTTTTTTAAGATGAAGAAATCGATGATTAGAAAGGTTGAGTACTAAAAAAAAAGAAAGGTTGAGTACTGTTGTGAGTTGAATTGCATAATTCAACTAAAATTTATACATTGAAGTCTTAACCCTCAGTACCTCAAGACGTGACCTAATTTGGAGATAAGTTTTCTGCATATGTAATGAGTTGAACAATGTCATTAGGGAGGGCTCTGGGTAATTTCTGCACTTTGCCTCTAAGTTCTTCCAACCTTACAACAACTCTGCAAGGCACGTATTTTTCCTTAAAAACTAAGGCTGCTAACAGCCAGAGTTACAAACCTGCTAAGGGTATAATTAAAATGTAAGCCTTTATCGGGGTCCCTAGGATACGATACCCCCTTTCCCGCAGCTCAGAGTTTCTTGAGAAGGATTCATGAGTCTCAGTATATAATTATATTCACAGCTAAGATTTACTCAGCAGAAGGATACAAAGCTAAATCAGTAAAGGGTTTTTTAAATCAAATTTGACCACATTGAAAAAAAAACATCTGTCTGGAAAAGGTATCATAAACAAACTCAAAAGATAAATGACAAAGTGGAAAAGATATTTGCAACTTGTATCATAGAGCAAGTTTCCTTAATAAAAAACTTCTATAAACCAAGAAGAGAAAAAGACCAGAAACCCAGTAGAAAAGGACTTTCCTGTCATTTCATAAAAAATGGCTCATAAATATAGGAAGATACTCGCATAATGAAAGAAATGCAGATGAACATACAAGATGCCAGTTTTTAATAAGATTGGCCAAGATCAACAAGTCTGCTGATACATTCTGTGGACAGGGACTCAGGGAAACAGGTGTTTCCGAACCTGGCTGAGAATGGAGGCGGAACAGCGTCCAAGTAGGTGAAACCCAAGGGAAGGAACCTCTCCTACACTTTCTCTCTCGCTCAGCCTCCTGTAGGAAGCCAGGTTCAGCTTCCAAGAATCTCCCCCCCCCCCCGTAAGTCTCAAAGGATGTGCTCGCTTCCTCCAGTCCCAAAAGGCAACACTTAGGAAGAGTTTTTATGGCAGGGAAGTTCCTCAGATAAGCAGTCCCCTGGTTTCTGCTAGGGGCTGGTCTTGTGGGCACCCTCTGCCCAGCACAAAGAGTTGGAGCTCACAGAAGGACTGAGGTCTGCTCAGCATGACCTGGGAACTCTGCCCACATCCCCAAGCCCTTGAGCATGCCCTCCCAGGGGTAGGGTCTCAGGCCTGCACAGAGGGAACCCACCAAGTCCCAAATCCCAAAGAGGTTTCTTTTAGTCGTGGCCTCCCCCATTTCATAACACACCCCTATAGGACAGTGACAGAGCCAATGACGCCGGCAGAGATCTTTTCAGAAGACAGTCAACAAAAGGGTCGTTAGAACACAAAGGAAAGGGGTCAGAACAGCAACCAGAAAATAAGCTTAAATTTAAGGGCCACACCTGGGTCTGCAACGTGCCGGGTAACCGGGGAACCCACCTAAAATCCTCTCTAACATCTAGAAGAAAATATAATACTAAGTATGATGAAATTAGTTAGGATGTCTTCCTGGAGACCACATATTTTAAGCCAAAAGTCCAGGAAAAAAAAAAAAAGAAATGCCAATGGTGCAAACCTTATAGAACAGCGGTGTGTACAGAGGTGGCAGCAAGAAAGATGAACATAGAAAACAAGAAGGAAAAACCCCAAGCTATGGTATTAAGATGGGGAATCATGCACATTTTAATCTAGAGTTGAGACATGCACTAATCAGACCTCACCGCTCGTCGGCGTGAGTCGGGTTCCACTGGAATTCACCCTCACCTGCCCCTTTACCTGCCTACTACCATCTACGGACGCTCTCAACAGCAGAGCTGGGCAGTGTGGATGAGGCCTCAAGGTCCACAATGCCACAAATAAGAAAACCGTTTTTCCTTATCCTGTATTTTGAATTAGCTAACTCCTGCTTCCTCCCAAGAGGTCCCCAGGGAGGCCTGGTCCTTCATCTTTCTCTCCAGACAAGTGCCATCCCCACTATTGAGTATCCTGCTTTGCTCACGTCAAGAAGCCATTTGGAGTTAATTCCTCTGATGAACTAAGGTTCTCTTCCCATTGTCTGACAGATTCTGTGCCTGTATTCACCACCATATGACAAGTTCTTTACTGACAATGGCTTCCCTCAAACGGTGGTTTTACTAACAATGCCTCTGGTAAATACCACCTAAGTACTGCTTTGAGGAACATTTATTCTGTAAGTCCTTGAGGTAACTCCCAAAAACGGATGGTTCTAGGTCAAAGGGTGAGTGCCTCTTAAATGTTCCTGTATTTTGCAAGCTAGCTGGGAAGTGCTTTGTCCGGCAACTCCTGACAGCAAAAGCACCTTTTCTTTTCTTTCTTTTCTTTTTTTTTTGCAATTTTGTCCAGGGCCAGGCTTAAACCCATCACCCCCTGTTATACGGGGCCAGCACCCTACTCCTTGAGCCACAGGCGCCGCCCAAAAGCACCTTTTCTGCTGTGAGCCCCACCAACACAACTCAGGGTCCAGCTGCAGACCTCTGATAATGGGACAGGCGACATGGTATCTTGTATTTTTCCCAGTACTTTGGGAGGCTGAGGCAGGAGGACTTCGTGATGCCAGGAGTTCCAAGATGAGCCTGAGTGACACAAAAAGACCCTGTTTCTACAAAAAAATGAAACTTTAGCCAGGCATGTTGGCACGGGCTTGTAGTCCCAGAGGTTGAGGCAGGAAGGACTGCTTAAGTCCAGAAGTTCAAGGCTGCCGTGAGCAATGATGGCACCACTGCACTCCAGCCTGGGTGACAGACAGACCAAGTCCCTGTCTCAAAAATAAAGAGGCTTACCGCTCATAGCACAGTGGTTACAGTGTCAGGCACATACACTGAGGCTGGCAGGTTTGAACCCGGCTCAGGCCTGCTAAACAATGACAACTGCAACCAAAAACTAGCCAGGCACTGTGGCGGGTGCCTACAGTCCCAGCTACTTCGGAGGCTGAGGCAAGAGAATCACTCAAGTCCAAGAGTTAGAGGTTGCTGTGAGCTGTGATGCCATAGCACTCTAACGAGGTTGACATAGTGAAACTCTGTCTCAGAAACAAATAAATAAATAAAAAAGAAAGAAAGAAAGAAAATAAATGCTCATGTCTTTTGCCCATTTTCCTTAATGCCATATAGGAGTTCTTCATATATTATAGGAATCAGCCCTTAGCATTATGTGCTGCTGGTTATTACTTTCTTGGTTTGATTTTGAACCTCAAGGACAAAAAGAATTTATATACTGTGTTAATACTGTATTCATTTTTATCTTTAATCTTTACAACAATCTGTGAAGTAATTCATTGCTATCCGTACTTTATAGAGATGAAGAGACTGAGGTTCACATATAATTTTAACCTAACAAACTGGTTTTTGGAAGCATTCTATTTGGCCTGTAAAACTTCCATTTCCCCCCATATTTACCGATGACACCTTCCTTTATATGCATGCCATCGATGCTCTTGCTCACTCGATAAATCATTATGATCTTACGAAGACCCCGTGAGGCTCGGCGCCTGTGGCTCAACGGGCTAAGGCGCCAGCCACGTACACCTAAGCTGGCGGGTTCGAATCCAGCCCGGGCCCGCCAAACAACAATGACGGCTGCAATCAAAAAATGGCCGGGCAATATGGCAGGCACCTGTAGTCCCAGCTACTTGGGAGGCGGAGGCAGGAGACTCGCTTGACCCCAGGAATTGGAGGCTGCTGTGAGCTATGATGCCGGCACTCTCTCCAGGGTGAAAGCTTGAGGCTAGGTCTCCAAAAAAAAAAAAAAAAAAGAAGACCCTGTGACACAGAGATAACAGGTGTTCCCCTAACTCACACATTCCCAAGAGCATGACAGAAACAAACAGGGGAAAAAAAGGACAAGAGCGCGGTCTGCTCCCCAGAGTGGGCGAGTATTACCTTACACGGTAAAAAGACATTTGTGATTAAATTAAGAATATCGCGGTGAGGCTGTTCTGGATTACTGCCTTGGTGGCGTTAAACCCAATGACAAGAGTCCTTCTGAAAGACAGTAGAGGAGACGGCAAGACACAGGGGAGGCCACGTGAACCTGAGGCAGAGACTGGAGTGGCACGGCCACCGGCCAAGAAACACCAGCAGTCCCACCAGAAGCTGGAAGAGAGACAGACACGGGGAGGAGCCCGTGCCATTAGCTCTAATATCCAATTTTATTCACTACCGTGGCACCACGTTCATGACAACTGCCACTGCATACTGAGTTACAACAGGACCAACTACTCCACTGAGGTTCCCGAAATTAATCTCAAGTTCATAACCTCATATTCCCATATGCTGGACCAGACAAATCACATCTCAAGTCGAAAGGACACACGTGTTTGAATAAAAATAAAGGATTCCTTCTTAAATGAACTACACCGCTAGCACGTGGATAGAACTATATGTGGCAGAGTCAAAGTGTGAAATGACTCCCATGTCCTAAGGTCCCCACCTGGGAATTCCAGAGCAGGGCAGCACAGCAATGGCTTGAACGGAGCGCTCCACTGATAAAAACCTTGTTAACGGGACATACGTGGGTCCACAGCCAGAACCGTTATGGGGGGGGGTCGCACTTTTTAAACACTAGCTTGCAGTTTTGAGGCACTAACTGAGGTGTGACCGTCGTGGCTGGGAACCCCTACAGCGCGGGACTGCACATCATTCTCTGCAAGACACTCACCCTCCTCCCTGTGAAGGTGGCAAACTTTCCCCATACATTTATTTAGCAAAGGCCACATGTGATTCTCCCAACGCCTCCTCAGGGAACATTCTGCTCTAGCTTCACCTAAAGTGCCCTGGAAAGAAGTGAAATAACAGGGGCGGCAGCTCTGAGTCAGTATCTTTCAGGACAAACCTTGGCGGAATCCAAATGAGAAACGAAATGAGACACAGTTGGGGCTCAGCTGCCTGGGCAGCCGGACTCCGCCAGCTCTCAAGGGGTCTTCAGCTCTTCCAGAAGCAGAAGTTTGATCTGACCTTTGATCACGCTTCCCTCCTCTTTTCAGAACCCAGATGCCTGCCCACCTGGCCAGTACGGCCTCTTGCTTCTTTGTAATTTTTGACAGATAAACCTCACGGCACTGAGTAAGCGAAAACCCTGGTAGAAGAGGGCTTCTTACGTCAGCAAGTTGACATGGGGGCTGATCACAGTAGGAAGTCCTGTACACAGTAGGATCTTCAGCGGCCTCCCAGGGCTCCACCCACTAGGTGCTGGGACACCCCCCCCCACGCCCCGCTCTGACAACCCCAAATGTCTCCAGACCTTGCCAATGTTGGGGGCCGGGGGACGCAACCCCATCAGTGAGGCCCAGTGCCCTGGAAAGCTCCTCAGGAGAGAGCCATGTCCAAACTCTGGAATGTTCTAGGGCAAAATGCAAACGCTTCCTTCTTTCCATCCAACTTGGTGGGCAAAAACTGGAAAAATAATCAAGCACAGAGACCCTAGGAGAAGAACGTGTGGCTATGCATGCATGCACGTTTAATCAGACACGGATGGCCCTCTGGGAAGGCCAAACAAAATCATTAAGGAATAATTACAGTGCTGGGCCCTGTGGGAAAGGGGTGTGAAATGTTAACTGTGTGCAATTTCTAGGGACACTGGTTGGATGGTGCCACCCCTTTTCTACAGCCCTTGGTTTCCCGACGTGTCATTCCCAATCACAACATGTAATGACAGTGGTTGAGGGAAATCAGAATTCACCTCCTGTGAAACCAGAAAAAAGAAGCCACTTAGGGATCCGCTTTTTTCCTCCATTTCTCCCTTCCTCTCGCCCAGCTGCTCTCAGCCAGAGCGGTTGAGGAACACCCCGTGAAGAAACCTAACACAAGACAGAGAGAAATGGCTCTTACTATGTGCTAAAATTAAAAGGCTGGAGTGGGCTCGGTGCCTGTGGCTCAACAGGCTAAGCCACCAGCCACATACACCTGAGCTGGCGGGTTAGAATCCAGCCGGGGCCCGCCAAACAACAATGACGGCTGCAAACAAAAAATGGCCAGGCGTTGTGGTGGGTGCCTGTGGTCCCAGCTACTTGGGAGGTGGAGGAAAGAGATTCGCTTGAGCCCAGAAGTTGGAGATTGCTGTGAGCTGTGATGTTACAGCACTCTATCCAGGGTGACAGCTTGAGGTTCTGTCTCAAAAAAAAGGCTGGAGTGTTGAAGGAGTACAGAGAGGTAAAATAGCATTCATTCACCCCCCAAGCCATGAAACAGGCAGTGCTGTCTCCCACGGGGCCTGGGGAAAACAAAGAACTTTCCTTAGAGCACACACATGGGGCTCCTGACCTCGGTCTCAGGGAAGCCGGACTCCCCAAATGCAGACAGCACCCTGTGCACAGCACAGGGAAACAATACCCACATCTCAGCAATTCGCTTCCTCATCACTGATCCCCCCCCTCTTTGCCCGCTGGAAGGAAACAGAATGTGCTTTCAATTACCTGCTCACATAAGGGGTCTGCAGGGCCCCTTATCATTTGGGATTGTTTTGGTTCCAATTTCCAGTTCTATCTATAATAGTAGATAAAGGCACGTGCAGAATCCCTCTGCATTTTTGGCGCAAAAAAATGGGTAGATAAGTCCCTAAAAGTGGTAAAAACGAGATCTTAGAAGCCGTGCACATGCTAGCCCCAGGTGGGGTGGCAGAAAGATTCTGTCAGGTCAGATTCAGATGATGGTACCTTGGAGGGGGTCACTGACGCAGTGATGGAGACATGGGTGTGGCACATTTCACTCTGTTACGGCTTCTTGCATCATGTTGCTGCGGTGCAAGACTGTTGTAACAAGAGACTTTAATTCTCTGCTGAAAAGGAAATTATCGGGCACCTCCCTCCCCGTTTCTGTGGCTTCACTTTCCCCATCTCTGGCACACAGGGTAATCCACACATTCACATATATTTGGGGCGGAGTATAACAATAAAATTGCCTGCAACCATTAGCAACCCAATGCCTCCTCGGTCTTTGCTTCAAGAAATTTTAAATTAAACAAGATCCAAATCCCGCTGGGGCTTTGGGCTTGCCAGAGAGCTTATTTTTTTGTGAATGATTTCAATTTAACTTCTTGAACAAGTGTCTTAAGTTGTTGACACATCTGTCCTACTTAATTCTATGGTTTCTGCAAATAAGATAAAAATGATTTCCATTTATTAGACACATCATGATTTCCTCAGTAACATTATTATTACCTGTTTGGCAAGCCGTCTAGACTTCCTTAGGATGGTAAATGCTGCAATAACTTGCAGTATCTTGAAAAGAAAAGGCCAATTCAATTCCATTAGTCCAGGAACGTCCTTTCTCTCTGCCAAAGCTGCCCCTACATCCTGCCACAGGTGACCCATTTGTGCCGGTGCACAGGGGAACGCCTGTTTTATTGCCGCGTCCAGCTCTTCTCGGCACCATCAACAGAGCCCCATCATCACGGAGGGCTAGATAAACCGAAACGCAGCGAGGACATATCCCGTGCAGCTTAGCCACCCACCATCCCTTGTCGCCTCCCACTAGTCGAGCTCACTGAGATGCAGGTGGCAAGTGGCACAGATGGCCAAGGGTCAGGTTCACCTGAAGTCCATCTGAGAGCACACTGCAGGTGCAAGGGGGGCTTCTTTGTTTCTCTCCTTTCACAATAAAGCTATTGGGCCAAGGCACAAAAGACCACTGCTGTGTTACCATTTTTATAACAAACAGGAATTTCCTATTCTTATAGCTATGAGGTGTGGCTATTAGGTATGCAAACTCATCCTAGAAAAAGTGCTACATAGCTCTCACTGCTGAGTATTCCTAGAAAAAGTGCTACATAGCTCTCATTGCTGATTATCACTACGGTCACCTTTGAAGTACTCCCTTTGGGAAACTATGCACCAATGTCACCACCTCGTCCACACTGCAAAGTAATTTTGGAACTCTTTCTGGAAAGGCCATCAGAGGAGGTCTGACAGTTCAGTGTGCGGACTTGCCTCTGTGTACTTACGTTGGGAGCACCATACAAACAAGTCAGGAAGGCTTCAGAACCTCGGCATACAGGTGTCTCAGCTTTGTTTACGTGCGGCTGTCTCTTGCTGAGCGGTATTCATTATTATTTACTATTGTTGCATGTTTTCGTGTAGTGTACAATGACGGCTCTTTGGTCATCCCAGAAAAACAGTTCCAAAAGTGCTTTGAAGGGTGGACTAGGGCTGGTGTTGGTGCACAGCTTCCCAATGGGAGCACGGAAAAACTAGTGGCTATTCAGCCGTGAGACGTATGTAGCACTTTGTCTAGGGTGAGTTCATGAACTTCATGGCCAGACCTCATATCTGCTCTGCCCCTTCTTAAAATAAAATAAAATTAAAAAATCAAATTCAAGTCAGATGTCGGCCCCATATACCAGAGGTGGTGGGTTCAAATACAGCCCTGGCCAAAAAAAAAAAAAAAAAATCAAATTCACAGTCCAGTTCCTTGGTCACACTGGCCACGAGTCAAGGGCTCAAGAGCTGTGTGGCTCTTGAGCTGGTGCCCAGGGGGATGCTAGTTTTATTGCCTGTGCTGTGCACTGGCCACTGGGCCATGTGGACACAAACAGCTCCATCTCCACTGGGCGCTCCCCTAGGGTTGCCACTCTTGGGTGAATGTCAGGTCACCCAAGACATTCCTGACTGTCCCAACATCACTAACACTTCTTTAAGACCTCCAAGAAAGGCTAATAGGTGGGCAAATTTAAATAGATCCCAGGCTTCTCTGACATTCTAGGCTTGAGAAAATAAGGATAACTTTTTTTTTTTTAAAGGGAATACTTTTCAAAGATTGAAAGAATTGGATTTTTTACAAATTGACCACTCAATCTTAGAAAAGCTTATAATTTTTAAAACTATTAACTTTTTTTTAAAAGCAGGAAGTCGAAAGAAAAGGCATTTACCCCCAAATTTACATGCAATTAATGAAAAAGTATCAACTTGGAAAAATACCAAGATTAGCTTAAAATTACGGATTTGAGGACAAGCAAGATTGCAGACGCAGACTCCATCCACATGAGCTATCTGGAGCCATCTCAATGATCATATCATCAGACAAATCAATCTCCTTGGATGGGGATGGACCCAGTTTTGGGTTCTGCAGTTGACCAGATCTATCTGTAAATCTGTCCACAGATGTCACACCACCACAACAGTCCTAGCATCTGTCCAGAGACGCCCGCAGACACAGCCTAAAGCCTGAATCTATCTGCAGAGCTTCCTGGGGCCTTGCCCGCCCCAGTCTTCTAAAGTGCCCGCTGCATGCTGACTTTGTGAGGACGTTTTCTGCTTATCTGTGGTGTCAGATACCATGAAAAGTTTAAGTATGCAGGCACCTTTTTTTTTTTTTTTTTTTTTCTGATCAGCTTTTCCTAGTGTTTGTATACTTACTCTGTAGCCCAAGACAAACTCTTCTTACAAGGTGTGGTGGAGAAAAAAGAACGGCTCAACACCTCTAGACTCTAAACAGCTAATCACCTCCTTACCCCACCCCACTACCTTCTTAATACGAATTCCTCTGATACACTACTTTTTAGAAGGAAAGGAAAAAAGAAAAGATGAAAACATACTTAAAACTGTAATTTACTCAAAATTCTTAACCGAAAAAAATGCACATTTTTGCTTTAAAATCCTTCCTAAATTAAACAGCCTAAATGCCCACCAACCCAGGAATGGATTAACAAGCTGTGGTATATGTACACCATGGAATACTATTCAGCCATTAAAAACAATTGAGACTTTACAGCCTTTGTATTAACCTGGATGGAAGTGGAACACATTATTCTTAGTAAAGCATCACAAGAATGGAGAAGCATGAATCCCATGTACTCAATTTTGATATGAGGACAATTAATGACAATTAATGACACGGTGGGGGTGAG
>CAUYRH010090365.1:0-10425 GCA_963574655.1 Perodicticus potto
GGACGCCTGTGGTCCCAGCTAATTGGGAGGCGGAGGCAAGAGAATCGCTTGAGCCCAGGAATTGGAGGTTGCTGTGAGCTGTGATGCCACAGCACTCTATCCAGGGTGACAGCTTGAGGCTCTGTCTCAAAAAAAAAAAAAAAAAAAAAAGAATTTCAGGGAGATGCAAGACAGCTATTAGGAAATAGCCAATGTGTGTTGGAGGCAGTAAAATCAGGATATTTTACTGCTTATGAGAGATGGGAGGAAGTGACTGAAGAAAATGGTCTTTTATTCTAAATTGATGGGATCCCTAAGTTGGAAGTAGTACGTATATTTAACTTTGGTTTTCAAAATCATATAATCAGAGAGACATGGAGTTACTTGAGTAATTAAGGTGGTTAATCATTTTATTTCAGGCTTCATTACCTTCCACTTTTAGGTGTTTCTCCAATGTCCAATATTAACTGAAATGTTCACATTCGTTTTATTAAAAGTCAAATGAACATTTCAAAGTTATCCTTAGCATAATAATTCATAGAGCTTTAAGAGATAATATGGAGAACAGATTTTAAAAGTAAATGTAGACTAAGGGACTTAAACAAATTTTTCTTCTGTTATTTTTTTCCTATAATTTAATGCTATTTGCCCATTGTATGAAGTTCCTAAATGAAGTCTTTTATAGTATCTATGCAGCGATGAGTTACCCCAATTAGAGAATTTCCATGTAAATTTAGCAGACAAATAATAGGTTAATATATACTTTCATGTAGCAATTATTACTGTATTAATCAAGATATAAATAGTTGTACTAATTCTGGCAGTTACAAACACATGTAGAAACCCTCTTTGAATGAATTTTATTTGGGCAATGTAACACGAATAACATATGGTATATAAAACCTACACATATATTTAAATATCTACTGTATTTTGTATTTCAGGAAATGGGTAGTAAAATAAACACGGAATACCTCATATCCCCTCGAGCTGTTCTGTATCCCAAAGTGTGGGGTGCCAGGGTCAGGGCAGGTGTTATGGGCAGGATCTGATAATCACAACGAAAAAGAAAGACCAGATACGGTTATTACAGAAACTTTGTCATTTTTACTAAAAGGTTTTACCAAATGAGAAAATGCTGTTTTGACAAATGTGCGAGATGTTTTTCATGACAGTTAAAAACTAAAGTAAATCGCTATATTTATCTTCTCTTCAAGACCCTTTAAGACATTAATTTTTAGAGTTTTATCAGAGTTTAAATTTTCTATATGTTCTTTGCTATGTAGAAATAAGTATGTTCTTTTTCGTTCTCTGGTTTACTGTTTTCTTCTGACACGTATTTATTGGGTCAACACTATCTGCAATAGTGATCTACGATGTTCGTTTGGTTTATGAAGATTTGATCAATGATGTCTCACTGGGTCGACCATTAAATTCTTCCAAATTCCCTGCCTCACTTTCCCTCAAGATTTCAAGATGAGAAATACATTTAATGCTTCAAAACTGAAGCTTAGGAGAAAGCAGCGGTGACATTTTCCAAAAATAGAGGACTTGAGAGCAATCACAGGGCATTTCAACTCCTTATTAGCTGCTCCCCAGCTGTGAGCAGAAAAACAAAATAGACAACTTTTTGAGATTTGTTTTCTAGAGCAACTAATCTACCAGGGGGAATAAAAATGCTTTTAATAGAGAGATAGCTCCCCTGTATCAGTCGGTCATGTCAGATGACGGTAAATACTCTATAATTAGGAAAAGATGCTTGAATGACAGTGTGTCTGAGGCTGTTCTTTCCTTCTAAGTAGACACGAGTCGATTTCTTAGATAATCAAAACTCATTATTAATATTTTACTACAGTAATCTCTACTCTTTTTCTCAATTAAGGTGTAAGAACAAAATTGACCCAACATTAGCACAAGTCTGCCCAATAACACAGCGGGGAGGACGGCTCCGGGGTGAAGGTCTCAGGGACCCTGACCGGGGCCTCTCTCCCCAACAAAGCGGCTGTCAGGTGAGACGCACAGAGGACAGCCCCGGGGTAAGAACACAAGGCTATTAGCTCCTTTAGCAGACTTCGGACATGAACTTCAGGTTCAGTTTGCAGACTCTAAAAGCCTCAGAGTTTGGCTGATCAGTGCTTGCCCCAAGGGCACCACCCTGTGCGTAAAGTTAAGTTTAAGCACATTGTCCCTGCCACTGCAAACGATCCACTTTTGGAAAGAAACGTCCTCTCCAAATATTCTCGGGGTGGCGTCACAGTCATTACCGATGCAGGTGGGCTGGGTGCCGCTCCACGTGCCGTCAGCCTGGCAGATCCTCCGAGAAGACCCCACGAGGATGAACGGGGGTTTGCACTGGAAGAAGACTTCGGACTTGTAGGTGAAACTTTTCCCACTGAGCCGGCCCTCCGCAGGGGTGCCGGGGTCCCCACAGAACACAGCTGCGGAGAACAAGGGGAGGAATCCGGTCCAGGCGCCCCTGAGTGGCGGCCACCTACTGGACTTGCTTTACCGTCGCTGTGAAATGTTTAGGTTAAACTGTGAAGCCCTTAAAAGTGGACTAGGAATGGGAAAGACGGTGCGCTCGGACAGTGCAGCGTCTGGTTCCCCAAATGCCAGCTTAGCGTGTGCGATGGTCACGGGACCCGCTGCCCCTGCGGCCAGCAGCGCACCTGCTGTGGGAACCTACTCACGCACCTTGGGACCTCTCCTTTCCGCACTCTGGGGGTCACTGGCTCCTGCTGCCCCCACTGTCCTGCAGGAACTTACGCACCTAGGGACCTCTCCTTTCCGCACTCTGGGGGTCACTGGCCCCTGCTGCCCCTGCTGCCCTGCGGGTACTTACGCACCTAGGGACCTCTCCTTTCAGCACTCTGGGGGTCACTGGCTCCTGCTGCTCCCTCTGTCCTGCAGGAACTTACGCAGGCAATGAGGGGCCTCGCCCTTCCACACTCGGGGTCACCGGCCCCGCTGCCCCCACTGCCCCCGCTGTCCTGTAGGAACTTACGCACCAAGGGACCTCTCCCTTCCACCCTCCGAGGCCAGCGGCCCCCGCTGCCCCCACTGTCCCCACTGTCCTGCGGGAACTTACGCAGGCAATGAGGGGCCTCGCCCTTCCACCCTCCAGGGTCACCGGCCCCCGCTGCCCCCGCTGCCCCCGCTGCCCTGCAGGAACTTACGCAGGCACTGGGGGGCCTCGCCCTTCCACACTCCGGGCCCTTCGCAGGACAGGATGGCCGCGTGGGAGGCCTGGTAGCCGTCGGCACAGCTGTAACTGACGCTGGAGCCCCAGCGGAAGTCTGTCCCCTCCACCTTCCCGTTCTGCACGTGGGGGGGCTGCGGACACAGGACGGCTGTGTCCAGAGAACAAACAGCATTAAACACTGCAGAGCGCCCACGTCAGCTGTGCTGTTCAAACAGTTCACATTCTAATTTCGCCGGAATTACAAGTGACATCTGCATAGGTTTGTTTTTTAATGTACAATAATTGCTACAGGAGACAGTATATCAAAAAAATAAAACTGCTCCAGCATTTCTTCATTAATTTAGATCAAGCATGTAAAAGCAAAGTCAAGTCAAAACACATCATACTGCAAAGAAAACAGGATTGAACCTGACAAGGGCAAGAAAAGAAGACATATTCTGATTTAATTTGTGTCTTTTTATGATGGTGACCGAGGACAATTCAAATGAAGACTTAGCCATAGGACGTGAGTTTTTATACACAGAAGGTAAGAACTTCTCCTGCCATCTAAAATCTTTTTTTAAAATAATATAAAATATCCAAAAGACAGAGTCTGTCCACTTACTTGCTGAATAATTCTTTTTAAATGCCTGCATGGCTAAAGAAGATTCCGTCAACTACCTCTACAAGTGCTTTATCAGAGCCCCAGAGCCTCAAGTCTGCTTCCCTGGTCCCGGGGGAGATATATCTGTTGGAGTCGGCCCCACGGGTCCACCTTCAGCCCTCCAGACATGATACTAAGACACGCAACAGTGGGGGGAAATCTAAAATACACTGTCTGAAAGCATTATTCTCTGAAAATTCAGGAGCTTTCTGGATTTTTGAAATGAATGGACATTTCCAATGGTGCTGTAGGGAGCAGAAGGCGTAGGGGAAGAGACTTGCCCACATCTGCTTAGTGTGTTCAAGCACACGCTGTCACGATGACACACGTGAGTTAGACAGGCACACCCAGCTGGAAATGGGTCTTTCTCTGGCTGTGCTGTCTGTTCATTTATTTAATAAATAATTCCTCAGACTCTCTGATCATGGTTGGGGAACAGTCATGAGAAACGGGTTCTCCAGTGTGTGATGGGGTAAGTGGTAGGAGATAAGTTACCTCTTTTATGTTTACATGTATGGAGCTGGAAAATATTCTTCTTAGTAAAATATCTCAGGAATGGAAAAAAAACTATCCAATGCACTCAGTACTACTGTGAAACCAATTTATAATCATTCATACTCGCATACGAAAAATGAAACATAACTATAGCCCAGGATGAAGGAGGAAAGGGGAGGTAGAGGGGAAAGGAAGGGGAGGTAGAGGGGAAAGGAGGGGGTGGGTTAATAGAGGGAGGGTTAGTAGGGGGACCACACCTATGGAGCATATTGCAAGTACAAGTTGGATCTATTGGGTATAGAACACAAATGTCTTAATGCTGTAATTGGGTAAATGAGCTGAGGGCTATGTTGATTAGTAGCATGCAAGCACTCCAATTTGTACACATAATCAACACATTGAATCCCATAATGGCATAAATGTATACACGATCTATGTACAAATGACTTAATGAAAAATAAATAAATAAAATCCCAAGACCTCAAAAAAAAAAAAAAAAAACATATCTGTTCATCCACCCATCATCCATCCAGTGAGAGAGAGCTCTCCAGTGTCATAGAGTCTTACTGGCCATGACACTATTTTGAATTCAATGGGCAACAGAAGAATAACGACCTACAAAAGTATTGACATTGCCATGGCCACAACATTTTGCTAGGAATTTCCATCATGAGCATTTGACTAGAACACTCTCAACGCAACTTTGTGTGTTTTGTTAAACATTTATTTAGTGCCTGTTAGGTAGCAAGTGTATTATTAAGACAATAATGAGCTCCTCTCACTTTACTGGCAGAGAAAGGAGGACGGTTCAAGAACATGCCCATACCGGAGGGGAGGTGAAGCAGTGTCTTTGAGCATCTGCTGGGTCTCATGTAAGCCTCCCAGAAAACTGTCCACACAAAACCACCTGCTTTCCAGAGCCCACTGAAGATAACACCCTCTCCACTGATGCTGCCCTTGGTTCCAGCTCTCACTCCCTCTGTGTCTTGTTTGTGCCAAGTCTAGTTAGAGGGTGATGCCACTTTTCTCTGCTTTACCCGTGACAGCTTCCAAGCCCCAGACCCTCCCTTCCCTGCTTGTGCTACCTCACACTAGCCCTTAAGGAGGCTGGGACACCTCTTCTGTGGTGTGGATGGGAAACCTCAACCATATAGATCGCAACCCTTGGCCACCCCTCTGCCCCCAGCGTGCTCCTGGTTCACTATGAGAGGCCACCCACCCACTCTGCTTCCCTCAAGCTGTCCAACTGGTTCTCATTCATGCATGTCATGAACCTCTTTGTGCCTTTGTGTGTTACCCTCAGTCTCAGTAACCAGTGCACAGAATGTCATGGCACTAATGTTCTCCCTAGTACGTTCATCACCATGTCTGCTCTGAGGATGCACATAGCCAGGGTGGGCATGTTCACCAAGGGACAGCAAAGCCCTGGGACTCAGACACTGACTCTGGGGTTGTACCACTGTCATGGAATCCTGAATCCTACACTTCTGGGGCTGAGTTCCCAGCCCTTTTTCTGTACCTCTCTGTGAGTTGGTTTTCCCATCTATAAAACTAAAGTGTTATAAAAATAAAGTGATTTAACGCTTGCAAATGGGTTTTTAAGAATTCCTAGTGCCTCAAAGGGCTACTTGAATGCTTGTAAAATAAAATGAAATGTAATTCAATAAAGACTCTGTCCTATCAGTAAGACCAGTGAAAGAAAGCAAGGGCACCAACCTTTGCAGACAGGTTTGCTCTGATTCCAGGTACTGTCTTTGGTACAACGGATTGTGGTGGCTGTGGCTGGCTCCAGCAGGTAGCCTGGGTCACACTGATAGTTCACGGTCTTGTTGAAGGTAAAGTCAGCCCCAAACTGGATGCCATTTGCCAGGGTGCCTGGATCCCCACAACTTATAACTAAGAAGTGGGTAACATAAGGGAAGCAGAGAAATGCATTGATCATGAAATGAATTAGTCATGGTTTCTATTCCAGTAACTCTCTGTGGAGCTGTTATTCAAATTTTCTCTCCTTGAGCTACTTTTGGAAGTGATTATGTAGTGAATCACTAAAGCAATACTACCCTCTGTTTGATGACTGTACTGGCCTGCCGTCGGGAGGCCAGGTGTTTGGAATCACTTATTTCAATTCTTTGGGAGGCTGGCTGAGCAGGTGCCAGCCCCCATCCCTGGACTAATCACTCGTCAGGGAAACATGGCCAGCAGTGAGAGAGCCACAAACCTCCCTTTATCCCCTGTAGACTAAATGGTCTACAGACAGAGAAAACCTTCATCTATTTCGTCATCAGTTTTATAATGTCCAACCCAACTAGCCTTTTAAAGTAGCTCCATTCACAAAAATAAGAAAATGGGCAAAAGTCTTAAAGTACATAAGAAACAGAATCATAGTATCAAATGCATATTTTCCTCTTATTCATTTATGAGTTTAAAAATCAGTAAAACACTTTAAGTCACTTTTTTTTTGCCTCAGTGGCGTGGATTTTATAGCAGTGTCTTTGAGTGACCATGATGAGTGGTTACTGACTTGTGCAATCGGGGGCTGTGCCAGTCCAGGTCCCATTGGCCGTGCAGTGCCGGGTCATCAGCCCCGAGGTACGGTAGCCCTCCCAGCAGGCGTAGATGACCGAGCTGGAGAACATGACACCGTCACTGCTGACGATCATGCCATTGGTGGGAGTGCCAGGATTGCCACAGGACACAGCTGTCAGGGAAACAAAAACAACAGCACGCAAAGCGAGTGACCCATGACAGAAAGCGCAGACACGGGTGCGCAGAGGTTACCAGATTAATAGCTACTCACTTAGTAGGTGACCAGGGCACAGAATCCTAGGGAAGATCTTTAATGTGTACAGGTTTTATTAAGACTCATGTAAAAATTGCATGTTCCCTTGTCCTTTCCAAAGCACATTACTCCAAGACAAATTAAAACATGAGCTAAAGGACTGAAAATTCAAACCATTGATACTTTTGGATTGAAAGATTTTTCATACCAAAATGGAATTATTGTCATATTTAAAAGGATATCTATGATACTAGCAACTGAGAAGCATCCTCCTTCACGCAATAGCTGCATGTTTTTATTTTGTTTTGTTTCATTTTGCTTAGATTTATCTGGACAAATCAGGTTATATTTTATATCTCCGGGAGAAAGAATTCATTTTGGAAAATAAAGAACACCTCAGGCATATGAATGAATGACTACACTTAAACTGCTTTGTAAAATGGTCTCTTCGCTGTTACCAAATCTAATGGCAGCTGTGTTAACTGGCTTTGACATGATTGCACTCTACATTTCTCTCAAGAGGATCTTTAATGCCACAGACAGACACTAAAGCTTCAATTAATGATGGTCAGTCTCTACCACGGCACAGATCTGCACTCTCAGGATCAGAAAACAGAAGAAAGTTCAGCTGCTGCTGAACACTTCAAGGTGGTGATTTCGATCTAAAATGTTTTTGCTTTAAAAAAGTTGAGTCTATTTACCAGGAAAATAGTTATATTTCCTTCTTGGCTGTATTCCAATAAGGTACAATAGACAGATAAATAAAAAATGTGACATTTGGCCAGATTTTTAATATCAAGAATATATCATAAAACTATTTTTTTTTTTGTTTCTTTGTGGTTGCAGTTTTTGGCCAGGGCTGGGTTTAAACCCATGACCTCAGGTATATGGGACCAACGCCCTACTCCTTGAGCCACAGGCACTGCCCATAAGACTACTTTTGAGAAAGACTAAAATATTTGAAAATACTTTTGTATATTTAGTTGATCCAATTTCAAATCTAGCCTTGAGAACAAAGATACCTTCTTTTTCTTTTTTTAATTTTTTTTATTATTAAATCATAGCTGCTTACATTAGTGCAATCAAGGGGTACAATGTGCTGGTTTCATATAAAATCTGAAATGCCCTGAAGGCTATGTTAAACAGTTAGATACCTTCTTTTTAAACATGGAAGATAATAGCCTACAAAATTTTCATAGTATGTGGACATCACTAAACCAGAAGTGGAAGGGCATACCTTTCTCATTATGTTGAAAAATGCTGTCATGCTCAGGTTGAACTAGACCTTGTTTGAAAAAAAAAAAAAATCTGATACAGAGCACACATGCCCACGCTTCTGTGCCTGTGCAAGGCAGACATAATCAATCACAGTCTGATTCTCTGATAAATCTGAGTTTGAGCTTATAACTGCTTTATAATTTTTACCCTAGAAGGCAGATTTTATTTATATGTTGGCTTTTAGTAGGTAGTTTTAACACATTATCTGTCATTTAAAGCAGCAAATGCATTGATTTATAAAGGATTTTCAACTTTCAACCAATAGACTGCATCAATTTGTAAAGGATTTTCAACTTTACTTTTTGCAAATTAATTGATCTATTAACAATTATCATCTAAGAAGTAAATAGAGTAGTGGCTAGTAACTAAAAGTATTTTGAAAAATATAATTTTTTTCTTCTCTTTAAATAGGTTTTATTGTAGAATGTACATATTCATTGTGAAAAAAATTCAAACAATACAAAAGCATATAAAGTAAAAAATAAAATTTCTTTCTTTTTACATTAGGGTCCCCTAGTCTTTCCCAGAGAAAACCACTGAACTTACAATCCTTTCGAACACAGACTTATCAGCACTTTTCTGATTGGTATCTAAATTGAGATATATTTACCAATTCAGAAGAAGATATCTAAGGTTCCATAGAGTTTGGAAGTTTTATGACAACTGTGAAATTTAAAATTATACAGTGCACAAAGGCAAGATGATGGACTCTTCAAGACAATTCATTCAACAAACTTTTATTCATCACTTAATTGCTATAGGTATTGTGCAGATGTTCTAACACAAAGTCCGTCATCAAAATGAACTGGAGTTGATATAATTCATAATCTAATAAACCAACAAAGGATACTGATATTATTATGCTGAATCATAATTTTATCTGATACTGAAATTTATGTATAAATCCTCAAAAGTCACCCATGCAAAACCAATACCAATACTAATCAAATAACTATTCTGTTTGTGAATGAATATGTCATAATACCCTCCTAATATTGAGAAAGTCACCTCAAATATTTCATTGTATAAAGTAAAAATCATCACTAAATTATTTTTATTTTCTCTTTGCTGATGGGAAACATATTCACTGATGGCTATAACTGTGAAATTGATGATTAATTAGAAGGCAGTGTCAACCTATCTGGTTTTCTATCAATACCATGATGGCATAAGATAAAAGAGGGCTAATACTAAAACAAAACATTTAATTTAGAATCACTAGAAGAAGAAAAGCACCATAAGTCAAACTTAGCCATATTTTCTGCTTCCTTAATTGAGATACTCCTTTCCTTTTTAAGTACATTTGGTTACAGAAAAATGTTTATTTAACTTACGGTAAAACAGAATTGCATTTTTTTTGTTTTGTTTGTTTTTTTTCCTTTTTTAAAAAATTTATATTAAATCATAATTGTGTACATTGGTGCAATCATGGGGCACAATGTGCTGACTTCATATACAATCTGAAATATTTTCATTGAACTATTTAATATAGCCTTCATGGCATTTTAATCACTATATGAAGACATTTAGATTCTACATTTAGTAACTTTCACTTGTACCCTTGTAAGATGCACCGTAAGTATGATCCTACCAATCGCCCTCCCTCCACCTATCCTCCCCCCTCCCCTCCCCTACCTTACCCCTTTCCCCATTTCTTGTGCTATAACTGGATTTTAGCCCTCATATGAAAGCTATAGATTAGCTTCATAGTAGGGCTGAGTACACTGGATACTTTTTCTTCCATTCTTGAGATACTTTGCTAAGAAGAATATGATTTTCAATGGCTATTTTATGGTAACCAAACATAGCTCTGAATATGATCATTTAGATAGAATCATCATGAATAAATTCTACAGTTTTCTGTGTTTATAATCCTACATCTAGCTAGGCAAATAGCTTTTAAATCTCAATAAATTAGATGGTTGCATAATATCAGGAAATTTAAAGCAAAGGAACATCAAATTTCAAATAACATTGGTATTTATTATGCAAAATTTAAACATATCATTATTATGTTTACATTTTAAATTTGTATGTATAATACATTCT
>CAUYRH010090366.1:0-13260 GCA_963574655.1 Perodicticus potto
TTTGGAGTATGTTCCATGGGCGGATGAGAAGAATGTATATTCAGTTTTGTTAGGATGAAATGCTCTGTAGATGTCTGTTAAATCCCAATGTTGAATGGTTAAGTTTAAATCGAAAATTTCTTTGCTTAGCTTCTTATTGGAAGATCTATCCAACACTACCAAAGGAGTGTTAAAATCTCTGACTATTATGGAGCTGGAGGAAATCAAGTTGCTCATGTCTGTTAGAGTCTCTCTTATAAATTGAGGCACATTCTAATTGGGTATATAAATATTAATAATTGAAATCTCATCATATTGAGTATCATCCTTAACAAATATGAAGTGACCATCCTTATCCTTCCTTACTTTTGTTGGTTTAAAGCCTATTGTGTCTGCAAATAAAACTGCAACACCTGCTTTTTTCTGATTTCCATTTGCCTGGAATATAGATGATTATCCCTTCACTCTGAGTCTATATTTATCTTTCAAGGTACAATGAGATTCTTGTATGCAGCAGATATCTGGCCTGAATTTTTGTATCCAGTCAGCCAACCTGTGCATCTTTAGAGGACAATTTAAGCCAGTCACATTTATTGAGAATACTGATAAGCCTGGTAGAATTTTGGGTATCGAACTTTTCAAAAGTCCAGTGGACATTTTTAATCCTTTCATCAAAAGTTTCTGAGTGAATTTACTTTTGTGGTGGAGGATTGCATTGGCCATTTTGGAGGCTAGGTCTGAGAATATCCTAGAGAGCTGGTTTAGTTATGGCAAATTTCTTCCACATATGAATGTCATTAAAGTATTTAATCTCTCCATCATAAATGAAACTCAGTTTAGCTGGAAACAGGATCCTGGGTTGAAAGTTATTTTGTTTTAGGAGATTAAAAGTCGATGACTACCCTCTTCTAGCTTGAAAGGTTTGATCAGAGAGATCTGTAGTTATTCTAGTAGTCTTCCCCTTGTAGGTTGTCGTTTTCTTATGTCTGGCTATTTTCAGGATTTTCTCCTTCATATTAACTTTAGTGAAGCTAATTATGATGTGCCTGAGGAATGTCTTGTTCGGTGTGAGTGGTGCTGGGGTTCTGAAACTGTCTGCTTTCTGAATGTCAGAATCTCTTAGCATGTCTGGAAAGTTCTCTTCCATAATCTCATGAAGAAGAGCCTCTGTGCCTTGCCAAGCCACTTCATTGCCTTCCAGGATTCCTATAAGGCGAATATTAGTTTTCTTTGAATTATCCCAGAGCTCTCTGAGAGAATGATCTGTTTTTGCTCTCCATTTCTCTTCCTCTTTAAGCTCTTGGGAGCACTCAAAAGCTTTGTCTTCAAAGTCAGAAATCCTTTCATCTGCTTCCTCCATTCTGTTACCTAGGGATTCTACTGTATTTCTCAGATCTTTGAGGGCTGCAAATTCTTGTCTCAATGTGTCAGAATCTTTGGTGATTTTGTCTTTGAATTTGTTGAATTCTTGAGACAACTTTTGAAATGCTCCTTGAATTTCTAATTCCAACTTTACCTCTATCCTACTGATCTTATTTGCAATCCAAATTCTGAATTCGATTTCTGACATCTCAGCCATCTGTTCATGAATGGGATCTTCAGTTGTGTCCACCAAATTGTTCCTTGTGGGGGTTTATCTACTCTGGTTATTCATGTTTCTGACGCTTTTATGCTGATTCTGCCCCATGATTATTTTACACCCTTTGGCTAGATGAGCAGATAAGGAGAAGTTGGGTTGGAGGCTCCAGGAGTAATGATTAGCCTGCCCTTTGCCCAAAAGCTGGTGTCTGTACCTTTTCCCCTAGAGCTTTACCAAGGACCTGTACTAGCTATGGCCTGAGAAACTGGGGACCTGCTTGGTGTGGTGAGGCTAAGTGGCTCTGTCTTGTTTTCAGCTGGTCTCTGTCCTACCCTAGTGAATCAGTTACTCTGGGTTGAAGTCTCAGCTGTGGAGAAATACCAGCAATTAAGTCATATACACACACACACACACCCAGGCCACAACTGGAAAAGGAAAATCAAACCTTCCCACAACCACACACATAGGGTACCATTTTGGATAGTGCTTGGGTGATTGGCCCAGTTCAAGAGGTCCAAATCAATTGTCCCAGTCAGCACTGGTCTCAGGTGGGAGAGTTCAAAAGGTCTCCGGCAACTAGATAGCAGGGGTCTGCTGGCAGCTCAAGTATGACTCACTCCGGTGCTCTGTGAGGTCAGAAGGACTCACCCAGCAAATAAATTAGTCTGGGAAGATTGATGCCTCCTTCCCCACCTTGCACCTCTGTCACATCCAGTCACTGGTAACCTCACAGGGCTGTGACCCAGTTCCCTCCAATGAGCAGATGCTCCATGGGTTTGCCTGAGTCACAGGGAGATCTGTGTCTCCTCAGTCAGGCCTCCACACTCTGCCACCATCCTGCAGGGGAAGCTGAGGCCTGACAACCTCGGGTGCTTAATGGAAGCTGGGGAGTTTCACTCAGTTCAAGCCTCACCCCTGATTGATGTTGCTGACAGAACAGAACAATTGTGCATAATTTGTTTCTGTCCCAGCTATATTCCCCTGCAGATCAGACGTTGTTTGAGTTCACAGAAACTGCGACTCAGCCCTGGTCTATGCCACTGCCCAGAGCTGGCATGTCTGTCGCGGCTGCAGTCTGTGTTGGGGCAGGTGCAGTTAGAGCTCACACTCAGCTTTTAGTTTCTGCCTCTTCCCGCCTGCCTTTCTCTCAGCTGTGTTCCCCTGAGGGCCAGGAGCATCTTAGGCTCACTAAAGCAGTCCTCTGGGTCAGCCCCACCCTGGGAGTATGCCATCTCTGCACCCACTGCACCCTGCCCAGGCAGGTACCACCTCAGGCATACCTTCTACTCACAGAGGGTAGATGGGTCTGTGTTTCCATCCCTGATCTGTTCCGCCAGTGGCTGCCACTGGAGGAGATGCCCAGCTTCCTCTGGTTGCCCGGAGAGTCAGGGAGTGTCTCTCTTCAAAATATCCCCAGGGGTGTGAGCCCTATTGTTCCTGCAGCTGCTGCTGCTCTGTGCCACGGGGCATCACCTCTCCTCCCGGAGGGTTCCCTCAGCCTCAGTTCACCATCTTCTCCTTACTCCCATGCCACAGAATCAACACAGACCAGCAACAGCCCACACCCTGTCCACACCTCTCAAGAAAATGCCCAAGAATTTGGACTCCATGGGGGACAGGTTTCTAGACCTCAGGGTGAGAGTGAAGGGAGTGCTGGGAGTTCAGATTTGTAGGTAGAGAATATACACAGTTTTATGCCTGGCAGGATAGCTGCCAAGGCACATTTGTAAGTCCTCTCTAGGGAAGGAGTTCTGGTTTTAGAGTTCTCCCGTGGGATAAAATAGGAGGGGATCTGAACTCTGCTTGCTTGTTTGTATAGACTATATTGTGAGCCATTCTCACGGGGGAGGGGACTCCCCTCCACTTGGCAATGGATTTTGTACCTATTGTTTGGGTCCTTGGGGTCACAGCTTGCCTCAGCAAGGTTGATGTGCATTCTTAAACCTTCTCTCGGCTCAGCTCCAAACCATTGACTTACTTGCTAAACTTCTGTCCTTTAAGTCTCCTTCTGGATGGGAATCTCTGTGAAAAGCCAGCTCCAGTTGGCCATCTTGCCTCCCTCCATAATATCTATTTTTAAATGTCAGCTATGGTTATTACTATTAGTCTCCCATCCTTGGAATGTCTCCCTGGCCCTTTAAAAAAACACAATATACATCTGATGATTGCAACTTAGCCTCCCAACAATAGCTGCCAACTGATAGAAGCCTGCTCCATGGGGTCCTCCAGACCCCTCTCCCCTCTGCAGCCATGATCACAACTATGTGCTTACGAGATTCTGTGACTACCTGTCTGTCTCCCTAGCCAGAGAGCAAGGCTTTCTCTTCCCCTGCTCTTTCCTTAATGCCCAAACAAGAACCTGGCAAAGATAAAATGTTAAAAAGAAATTTGCTGGCCAGGCATGGTGGCTCACACCTATAATCTCATCATTTGAGGAGGCTGAGGTGGGAGGATTGTTGAGTCCAGGAGTTACAGAGCAGCCTGGGCAACAAGTTTAGAGACTTCTGTCTCTAAAAATAAATTTTAGAATATACGATTGCTAAATGAGTCAAATACCTGGTAGAAGGATTCTAACTTCACACTTAGTGACCCCTACCCCTACACCAGGGCCAGAAGAGCTCAAGGGCTTCCCTGACTATGTCCTGTACCTTAACCACATGCCAGCCATGCAGCTTAGGCCCCACAGAGAGCCCAAGAGCCCTTTTTTCTGCCCCTGGCTCTCCAGACCCCCTGGGAGGAGGACCCCCTACTGTCTCCAAGCCTCCCCCTGCAAACTTATGGGCTTGGGGAACCTGTAACAGCCCACGGGGCTCATAGGCAAGAGTCTTAAACTTTACCAATCAAACATGATCACTTCTCTAACACCAGCTTGCTAGAGGGCTATGTGAGAGACTCCATCTCCGCACTCAATATCTCCTACTCCAGCGTATTCCTGGGTCACTCTGAGAAATGCTGCAATGTCATCCATCACAGGCAGTTCAGGAGCCACCACAGAAAGCTTGGTTCACAGCCCCAAAGCCAGCTCGCAGCATCACATCTGTCTGTGGAGCCACTATAAGGTAGCCACATCCCCTTTGTCACGGAACACTCCCTCTCTGGCAAACCAGGCACAAGCAGCTCTCATTTCCACGTGATGGTCAGGGCTGAGGACCCTGCGTGGAATTCCCACTGACCAGCCATCTTTCATTCTTAAGTCTTACCCTACTATAAATGGGGCAGCAGGGCCTGAGGGCTGGGACAGAAACTGCTCTACTTCACAAAACCAAGACTACTGGCAATGGTCTATCACACAACAGGAGCCATGAATGCAGGGAAGAGAAAGAAATGGGCTTATGCTTTCCTGAAAGAGAAGATAGATCCCTGCAAAACTGGTTATATGAACACACCAGGGTGCCCACGGCAGTGATATGGGGTTAGGGGCTGCTCCACCTCCAAGCAGAGGCCCTGTTCACCTGGTGCTATGCAAAGACATGGAAGTAAAGAGGGGGAGGGACAAGTGCTTCCCACCTGTTGTTTCCACAAACCAGGCAGGAAACATCTTTGAGGACTCTCCTTGCACCTCAAGGCTCAGGGCCTCCTGCTTGAGAGGCAGGACCTGAAGGGACCAGACTGAGTCACAACCATTGGGCCCAAGCATGCACGTAGTCACAGATCACAGGCATGCTATTTCTAAGACCTCAGAAGGCAATCTCCCACAGGACTTTGTCTCGACACCAACTGAGAGAGCAGGGGCCTCCTCCAGCTGACCCAGGAGGGAAGGCCATGTTGCACATGCAGAATCACATACACTCAAATTGCAGTGCATTCATCATAACGTGCTGCTATTTACAGTCACATACTCAACCTCTTGGGTCTCTTTAGAGATAGAATCTCTCTTTGTGGCCCAGGCTAGAATACAATGGCCAAATTATGGCTCACTGCAGCCTCTAACTCCTGGGCTCAAGCCATCCTCCCTGTTGGCTCCCACCAAACATGCTGGAATTATGGGTGTGAACTATTGTTCCTGGCCTTGAATCTCTCAGAAAGACAAGGGCCAGACCCTAAGGTAAGTACTGTGAAAGCCTAACTTTGCAAATACTTGATTTACTCTTAACCTTCCTTATTTTGAGATGTTCCTTTCTGTAAGGGGGCAAGGCATCACCAAGCATATTCCTGAGACCAAGGAAACATCTCTCATGTAAAGTTGTGTTGTCTAAGTTGAGAGTAGAATGAAACAGGTTTTTAAGAGCTCTGACCTTGAAGCATAACTTCCAGTGTTACTGCTATCAATGCCACGGTTATGTAAAGTGCAATGCTCCTTCCTAGGCAGGGATGTGGACTCTTTACATGGAAAACCACACCTGAGTCAAGATGGGAGAGAGCTCCTAGGATGGACTCATTTTAGACCCTTTCCAGTCCCTAAAAATGAACCAGACCCCAAGTTCACTATTCAGACAGAACTTTATGGGCTCCGCCAGCTACCAGATGATGTGCATCACAGATAAGGGAAAGAAAGAGTTCCCATTATTCAGGGACATCTGATTAACTCACAAGAAGGTTCAGTCTTCCATGAATACCTTCTATAGAAAGCAGCAGGTGTATGCATGGGAGGGTGCCAGGTAAAAAATGGCCTTACTGAGAGATGGCAATGACAGGAAGACTCCCTTGCCTGCTCTAAGCTGAGCGTGCACAGACACCTATTCAATACTTACAACCCCAGGAGATACTATTACCACCTCATTTTATGAAGAAGACAGCTGAGATTCAGAATAAAGAACACACCCAGGGGAGCAGAATCAAAGAGCACAGAGTTCTCCTGAAAGCCCACTGGATGTCTGATAACCTGTGCTCTTACCCTTGCCCTTGCCCGTGTTACTGTCCTACAACCAAAAGAAAATATAGGTGAACATTTGTTGGCACTTAAGGCCCCCAAAAGGCATTGAGCATGGAAGCAGAATAATAATAAAGAGAAAGATTAGTCTCTTTACAAAATAAAAAACATCCCAAGACATTGTTTAAAGAATAAAAGGTAAGAGACAAACTGGAAAAAATACATGCAAATATATATAAAAACTTTTACAAATCAGTAAGAAAATCACTAATGCCTTAGTAGAAAAGTAGGTAATATAAACACTCAACAGAAGAAATATAACTAACAAACAAACATAAAGAAAAACTTCAATAAGACCCATTTCTTACCCACAGCAGCAAGGCCTAAAATAGTAATGGTCAATCCCAGTGGTGGCAGCACACCACATCTGCTGGAGAGAATGTCTATAGACACTTTTCTGGAAACTAAACTGGAAAGGCAAGTCAAGTTTCCTAAAAGTGTACATACTCTTAAATTTATTAATTCTACCCTAAAAAATGAACCAGACACATGGTGCAAAAACTGTCCAAAGACATTCCTCACATTTATAATAAAGCTGAAAATTAGAAACAAACAAAATTTCCAATAAAGAGAAGAATTTGATTTTGGTATAACTATACAAAGAAATATCATACAGCCACTGAAGAGTTTATTTTCAAAGAATATTTAATGATATGTGCACTTGTCACAATAAGATGTTAAGTGACACACACAGAATGCAAATAGGGCCTGTCTACTCTGAAGCAAGTGCCTCTCTAGTGACTACCCCTGCACCTGTGGCATAGTGAGAGATTCATCTTTCACTAATTGATGGAATGGATGAATGGGGGGGAAAGGGAAGAGAGAAATCAAGGAAAATGTCTTCTTGAAACTTTTCAGCAGTTTCCAGACTTTCCACATGTACAATATTGTAATCAAGGAAAGAAAGGAGTGCTATGTATTTTAAAGGAGGCTCACAGGATACTCTATTTACACAGTACCTGAGAATAAAGGACCTGAACCCATGCCATCCATCCACATAGACCATTATACCTGAGCCCCCAAGAAGGAGGCTCCTTCCCCTGAGTCTTAAGTCCACACTGAAGCTCCACCAGAGTTGGAGCCTGTGGAGGGGCTGGGAACTCCCAAGGTAAGGAAACAACAGGGGCCCATCATTCCAGAGGGAAGAAAAGCCCAAGTACAACGTGGCAGGGCCAGGTGACCCCATGGTCAAAGCTAAACACACAGTCCAAGAACACTCTGAAAAATGTGAACTTGGTGGGGCTCAAGCTCACGGGTAGGTGTAAGTACATTATGCAATCAAGATGGTGGAGGAACAATCCCCCTGCCATGTGGAATAACAGCACAAAACCTTTGTGCCTTAGAGCTAGTGTCAGATCCTCCTCTCTTAGATGAAATGTCATGTCTGGGGAGGACAAGCTGTCTCACTGTGGATATATCTGGGTTCTCCTCATACACAAATGCTCATATATCAAAATTAAATCCCACAAAAGACCAGGCTCTCATTAGAAACACTCCCACAGCTGCACACATTGCTAAACCAAAGGCCTGAACTCATGATGGTTCTGAACAATGGCTAAGGGCATTTTAAGTAGAAGATTCTAGAAAGTGCTGAACCCAAAAGACAACCACCTTAGCAACCCAGAGATACAGCTCTTCCACCTCAAGGCTAATGCTGCTAAGAAGAGGTGCTATAAAAACAGAACAGCCCTCTCTGCAGAAATTTAGGTAGAAATGTACACCCACTTTAGCACATGAAGCCCAAGCAGGTATCATACATGACACTGGCACCAGTAAATCTGAGAGCTAGGTTGTTGGTGGATAGGAACCAACCACAAAAGGAGCCCTGCTCCCAAGCAATGAGCATAGCTTCTGCACCCACCAGGGCTTCCATTCACTTGGCAAGGTGCACATCAGGCTCTTCAACCTCTGTCAGTACCCTCTGCCAGACAGAAATAATTTTCTGTTAATGGCCATTTTTCTTGGCCATTTTTCTATGGCCTAACATTTTCTTGTTAATGGCCTTTATTTTTTAGAATTGTTTCAGATTCACAAAAGAATTGAGAAGGCAGTAGAGACATACCAGTTTCCTGTCATCATCTCACACTGGTGTGACACTCAGTTATAGTAATGACTCAACACCCCACATGCGGACGTCAGCTGATTACATGTCCCTTCACTGTGCTTTGCAGACACTTCATTTTGTATACATTGAAGGTCTGTGCAACACTGTGTTAAGTAAGTCTTTTGGTGTCATGTTCCCAGCAGCATGTGCTCACTTTGTGTTTCTGTGTTACACTGTAGTAATTCTCACAATATTTCAAACTTTTTCATTATTATTATTCCTGTCATAGTGATCTATGATCAGTGATCTTTGATGTTACCATTGTCTTTGTTTGGGGGTGCCATAAACAGTGCCCTTATTGGTTAAGACCACAAACATAAATGAGTGCGTTCTGACTCCTTTAAACAACCTGCTGCTGTTCTCCCATCTTTCTCCCTCTCCTTGGGTAGCTCTATTCCCCGAGACATAATAATATTGAAATAGGACAATTAAAAACCTTATAATGGCTTCTTAGTGTTCAAGTGAAAGGAAGAGTTGCACATCTCTCCTTTAAATAAAAAAGTAGAAATGATTAAGCTTAGTGAGAAAGGCACATTCAAAGCTGAGACAAGCCGAAAGCCAGGGCCTATTGTGCTGGTCAGCCAAGCTGTGAATGCAAAGAATTTCTTGAAGAAAATTAAAAGTGCTACACTCCAATGAACACACAAATGATAAGAAAGTAAAACAGCCTGATTACTGATGTGGAGAAAGTTTGAGTGGTCTCGATAGAAGATCAAAGAAGCCACAACATTCCCTTAAGCCAAAGCCTAATCCAACAAGGCCCCAACTCTCTTCAATTCTCTGAAGGCTGAAAGAAGTGAGGAAGGTGCAGAAGAAAAGCTGAAGTCAGAAGTTCATGAAGTTTGAAGAAAGAAATGATCATCACAACATAAAAGTATAAGGAGAAGTAGCAAGTGCTGACAGAGAAGCTGCAGTTAAGTTACCTAAAAGATCTAGCTGAGTTACTGATGAAGGTGGCTACACAAACAACAGATTTTCAATGTAGATGAAACAGCCTTCTATTGGAAGAAGATGCCATCTAGGGTTTTCATAGCTAGAGAGGATAAGTCAATGTCTGGCTCAAAGCTTCTCTTTTCACGGGCTAAAGCAACTGGTGACTTTAAGTTGAAGCCAAAGCCATTTACCAATCCAAGATCCTCCAGCCCTTAAGAATGACGCTAAATCTATTCTACCTGTGCTCTGTAAATGAAACAGCAATGCTGGGATGGCAGCACATCCATTTACAGTGTGGCTTACTGAATATTTTAAATCCATGGTTGAAACCTACTACTCAGAAAAAAACATTTCTTCCAAAATATTACTGCTCATTGACAATGCCCCTAGTACCCAAGAGTTCTGAGGGATATGTACAAAGGAGATGAGTATTATTTTCATACCTGCTAATGCAACATCCATTTTATAGCCCATAGAGCAAGGAGTAAGTTCAACTTTCAAGTCTTATTTTTGAACAAATACATTTCATAAGGCTATTGTTGCCACAGACAGTAATTCTTACGATGGATCCAGGTAGAGTCAACCGAAAACCTTCTGAAAAGGATTCACAATTCTATGTGTCTTTAAGAATATTTGTGATTCACACAGGATAACATGCTACAGCAAAATCTTTTGTGAAAGGAAGAGTCAGTAAATGTGGGAAAATTCATTGCTGTGCTACTTTAAAATTGCCACAGCCACCCCAGCCTTTGGCAATCTCCACCCTGATCGGTCAGCAGCCATCAACATCAAGGCAAGACACTCTACCTGAAAAAAGATTATGATTTGCTGAAGGCTCAGATGATCATTAGCATTTTTAATAATATTTTTAAGGTATGTACATTCTTTCTTTAGACATAATGTTATCACGCACTTAGCAGATCACAATATGGTATAAATAACTCTTATATGCACTGGGAAAGTAAAACATCTGTGTGTGTCGCTTGAGACAGTCTAGACTTAAACCTGCAATATCTCTGAGGCCTGCCTGCCCATTCCTATTATTCAGATGCTTTGGTTTTCACCGCATGTCCTCTTCTGTTCCAGGTCCAGGGTTTCTCTAGGACACCACAGCACATTCAGCTGTCATGTCTCTTTTGGCTGTGGCAATTTCTCATTTTCCCATGGTTCTCATAACCTGAACAATTTTGATTACTGGTGAGGTGTTCTGTGTGATGCCCCATTATTGGGATTTGTCTGGTGTTTTTCCCATGATACTGGGGTCATAGGACACAAGGAAAAAAAGTGGCCGTCACCACATGATACCAAGGTTTTCCACCAGGTGATCTATGAGCTGACATCTGCCCTGTTGTCTGGCTGAGTCCATTTCTGATAGTCTGCAAGTCAGTAAGCTTGGCCGGCACCTGAGGGTGGGGAGCAAGTGTACCTCCTTGGAGATAAGTATCTACAGAAAGTACTTATAATTCTTCGGCGTGGGAGATTTGTCTCTCCTTCCCAGCTTATTCTCAATCATCCTTTAATTTATATTAATACTTTGGCTTATACCCCAATACCATATTGTTTTCTCAGATGGTTCCAGCTTGGCCATGAGGGTGGGAGAGGGTTCTTTCCATAGGCTCTTGTGCACCTGTGGCACACCCAACAAATTTGTTTTTGCTGTTTTTTGTTTTTCTTTTTCTGGCACAAGATGGTCTAGGCTCAGCATATGTACTTCCTGCCCCAGGTGTAGCATCAATCACTCATGTCTCCAAGGAGCCCTGGCACCTGGAACAGTGAGAGAAACCGGGGTTTGGGTGCTGGGTGTGCTTGTCGCTGCTGGGGGACCACTGCTAGTGGGCCACCCAGCTGACAGAACACAATGTATGTGTGTACTACCCTGTGTATACACATATTTATGAATTTTTCTATAGGTACCATCAGTATCTATAGTAAACCATTCACGAGCTCACACCAATGTTACCAACTCTAACCCATTACTCATGGGTCCTATGAGCCTCCTCCCTTGGCTGATCTGCAAATTTTTACTCTAACAGCGCGAAACCGAGATTCCACCGCTTGCCATCCAGTAATTCAAGTGTTCTCTTCTAGCTAAATGTACAGGAGGAGCAGGTCTAGTGACCTGTGCTCTCAAGGGAAGCAAATTTATCACCGAGAGTGCAATGCTCCTGTGCAGCCCTTGCTGTTAACAGCCCTGGAGGCTGTGTTCATTTCCTAAGATGTTTATTTACATCAGCACTTTCCCCATTCCCCAATTTATTCATGCCTCTATTATAACATGTGGCATTTAATTTATCTATCTATATATATCTATCTATGTATACATACATCTATCTATATAAATATTTATATCTATATATCTACCATCCAACTTATTTAAGGATACATTTCAAAGCCAGGCATGGTAGCTCATACCTATACTCCTAGCATTCCAGAGGGTGGTTTGCTTGAGTTGGAGAGTTTGAGGCCAGCCTAAGCAAGAGTGTGACCCTGTCTCTACTAAAAAATAGAAAAAAAACTAACCAGGCATGGTGGTACACACCTATAGTCCCAGCTACTTGGGAGGCTGAGGCAAGAGGAGGATTACTCAAGCCCAAGAGTTTGAGGTTGCTGTAAGCTATGATGCCACGACACTCTACCCAGGGCAACAGAGTGAGATGCTGTCTCCCCCCCCCAAAAAAAAGAGAGAGAGAGAGATTTCAGGTAACTTTTAAAAGTACAAAAATGATAAAGTAGCATGAGGTAACAGTGGGTAAAAGAAAAAGTAATAATAGCTAATAACCGAGTGCTTACAATATGCCAGGCTCTATTCTAAGCACTTTGCAAGTATTAACTAATTTGATCTGCAAAAAACCCTACGAGAAAGTAATACTCTATAATACTCTAATTTTGGACATACAAAAGGATACTCAGGTATACAAGGTCAAAGGTACAAAGTGGTGGGTTCATGGCAGTCTGGCTCAGACACCAAAGCTCTTAACCACCACCTAGTACTGCTCCCCAGAGTAGCAAAAACACAAAGGCAGAGATCCAGCTACCATGACCTACACCTGCTATGGGGGGGGGGTTACTTTTCATGTTGGAAGCTGCATTAATTTAGCTGTAATCAAATAAGGCCACAATCAAGAAACTTCAATTAGATACACTTAAAAATGTACACTATTTTATAAAAATATAACGATTGTGTACTTAATAATTTAACAAAATGAAAACTATTTGTTAATTTTAAAGTTAAAAACATTTTAATGACTTTGTTGTGTCTGGCTTCTGTTGGAAACCATTTGAGTATATGGTTGCAGCTTGGAGGCCCACGGTTTCAGTTGATCCCCTAGATGGGTATCAATCATTTGTGACCTTGAGGGAATCTTTTTTTTTTTCATTTTAATTCATTTTTTATTAAGTCATTTGTACATAGATCATACATACATTTACGCTATTATGGGATTCGTTGTGTTGATTATTTGTACAAATTGGAGTGCTTACATGCTACTAATCAACATAGCTTTCACCTCTTTTACCCAATTACAGCATTAGGACATTTGTGTTCTACACCCGATAGATCCAACTTGTACTTGCAATATGTTCCATAGGTGTGGCCCCCCTGCTAACTCTCCCTCTATCAACCCACACCCCTCCCTTCCCCTCTCCTTCCCATTTCCTCCTTCATCCTAGGCTATAGTTGTGTTTCATTTTTCATATGCAAGTGTGAGTGATTATAAATTGGTTTCACAGTAGTACTGAGTACATTGGATTTTTTTTTTCCATTCCTGAGATACTTTACTAAGAAGAATATTTTCC
>CAUYRH010090368.1:5000-24208 GCA_963574655.1 Perodicticus potto
TTTTTGCTTTACATGGTATATTATAGCTTTTTGTTCCCCCCCAAATATATGTTAAAAATGGCATTTGGACACTACAGGTAAAATTCAAAAATTCAGTGGAAAGCCTATGGCCTGTGGTGACATGTGATTTACACAAACTATATTCATGCAGCAAGGCAGGGTGTTCAGTTCTCCTTTTTGAGTGGTTTGGAGGGGCCCCCTGTGACAGCTACACGTGTGCATGCAGGCCCTTGGTAGACAACTTGTTCATCTAATGGTGAATCAGTTTGAGTGGTGTCTGAGGTTTCCAATCAGGGCAAACTGACTCCAGGGTAGGGTGTGTCTTTACTCCTCAGACCTTTTAGTAGGGGAGGAGTATAAATATAGTCTCAATACATAAAACTATAGGGTATTATTAGGCAGCTGTTACCCTGTGCAGTACTCTGCAAAAACCATGGGCCTTACAGTTCACACATGACAAACACCGATTGCTGCTTTCCAAGGAACAACACAGTTGTTTAAATAACCCAGAGCCGCATAAAGTGCTAGGATTTTCAAATCTGCAGCTTAATCGACATCTTTTCCCATAAAATTGAGAAAGACTATGGAAGGCACACCAGTGAGTGAGTTTAATTCAGGGCAATTGCACAGACATTACGCCAGGTTCACAGAGCTGTCTGAGACACACACCAGTGAGCAGAGTGATAAGAAAGTACCAGTAACCACCTTACTGAACACTTTCTACTTGAGTAGCTAACGATCCCTTGAGGCACTGGGATTCTGTTTTATAAATGAATATCTCAGGTTTATACAGGTGAAGAGGCTGCCCAAAGGGAGAGTAACTGGTATCAGTGGAATTTAAATGCAGACTTCTCTAACTCTCAAGTTGGGGTCCATAACCCCAGGCTATGCACAATACTGTTCCCCACAGATGACTGTAAAGCAAGGTGGAATAAGGTTGTTACTACCAGAAAGGAAAAGTGTTTTCTGAGGTTCCAACAGGAGGAAATGAGAAGAAGCTGGGCTCTTTCTAGGGGATGGAGCATGGAGCAGGTAGGGGCGATTATTGTGGGGTGTGAAGATGGAGAGGAGAGGCTCAGGAGGGAAGGGTCCCAGGGAAGTAGGGTGAATGAGGAAAAGAAGAGAGTTCAAAAGAAAAGTAGAAAAGAAAAGAAGAGGCTCAGGGGAAACAAGAGGACTAAAGAAAGGGCAAAAGAAGGTGACTGACAAATGGTCCTCAGCTTGCAGGTTGTCTGTTTTCTGGGGTTCACAGAGAATCCCTGTCATTGTGAGGGAGGTGGGGAAGGAAATGAAGGTGCATTGAGACAAAGGTTTGGAGAGCAAAGAGATGATAAGGGAGAAGGCTGTTTGGTCCAAGAAACACACATGCAGTGCAATGGAGGCCTGGCTGTCAGTCAGGCTCTGGGGCTCCCTGTGTTCTGTATTTGTCTCATGTGAAATGTAGGTTTTGATTGTTTTCTGTGCATCCCGCTCTGTGTGTCAGCCCTGCCTGAAGTCCTCTGATAGCCTGTCCATTCCTGTTTCCTTAGGGGAGCTGTATTTCCTGGCCACCTCTTACCCAAGTGCCTATGCGCCACACGGATCTATTTACAAGTTTGTTGACCCCTCGAGGTGAGGTTTGGCAAGATTTTCTTCCCAGGTGCGTTCTCCTAGGTCCTGATATCCATGGCAGGTCATAAAAACAGTCCTTACCCCCCCACCCCCCAAGAATTACCAAATCTTACCAATGAAGCAAATCCATCCTCCAGATGAACAGCAGTTTGGACAAATAACTGTACAGAACAATGAATCTATAGAAATTATGGAATGTTTGGGAAATTGTCTCTTTGCAGTTGGAAATGAGTACTTTAATCTCTTCCCCGATGACCAGAATAGGCCCCTTGCTCCACTTTTTTTTTTTTTGTTTTTGTTTTTGCAGTTTTTGGCCGGGGCTGGGTTTGAACCTGCCACCTCTGGCATATGGGGCCGGCGCCCTACTCACTGAGCCACAGGCACCACCCTTTTTTTTTTTTTTTTTGATATGCTTCTGGATATTTCTGTTTGGGGTCATCTAACAACAGGCTAAGTATTGCTGCCCTGTCTCCATCTGACCTTTTCTGGAATTCAGTGTTTGTTCCCTCGGTGAACCCTGTGCTCTTTATTTCTGCTGCTTTATCTAGCTCTCTGAAGCTAACCAGCCTTCACCGGAGCCGTCAGAAGCTGCCCGTCTGTGAGGTTGTTGAGTCTGGGTCTGGTTCTCTGCCCCTGGGGAGGTGATGCAGTGTGTCCCTCCGAGTCTGGGCCATGCACTAGGTTTGTCTCAAGATTCTTACCCAGAGCAAGAAATTCTCCCCACCAATTAGCTTACAGATGGACGCACAGAGGAAAACTTCCTTCTGAGGCTGATGTTATACATATCTAGGCTAGTGTTCAGTAGCCACTGAGGAAATAGAGGAAATAGATCCAAGCCCTGGTCGGGGCTCAGGGGCCAGGCCCTGCTCAGCTTCCTTTTTTTTTTGGCTGTGAGCTTGTGTGGGTGTAGAAGTCCCTGGAAGAGGGTCAGCCTCTGAAGCTGTGTCTGGGGTGCTCTGTGGATGGTGGTGCTCAGATTGCCACGGGGTGCCTTCGGTAGGTACTGAGCTGTCTCCACCGCTGGGCCTGCTGTGCTTAGGGGCTGGGGCAGCCCCTGGAAGTTTAAAGTGCTTCCGGTGGCTGATAATGTCCTGGCGGGGAGCTCTGCTCTTTCCACTCACAGGCTTCCAGTGTGAATCCATTTTTCTTTCCTCTGGCAGTTTCCTGATTTTGTTGGAGGATAACTTAACTCCCCTCTTTTCTAAGAGCAGCAATGAGAGGCCACACAGAAAACAATGGTAAAGTCTTTTCACAGTGAAGACCTCTCTGCCCATTCACCTTTTTCTCAAGGTGACATTTACGGAATTATGGCTGTGTGTCTGGCACTGTGCTGCGTGCTGTGCGTGCAGGCTGTCATTTAATGCCCACAGAATTCCAGGGAGGCAGGTTAACATCCTCAATCTGCAGATAAAGAAACTGAAGCCCCAGGCAAGGCACAGCCAGTGAGAGTGGGTCTGGAGATCCTCAGTTCTCTGGGGATCAAAGTCATTTCCGCACTACCCCTCAGTTCATTTACAACTACCCTGAGTCGCACAGGCTCTTTAAAGCTCCATGGCAGCAGCCCACATTCTGCTTAGCTTACTTACTCAGCTGTCTTTGCACTCAGTATGTCAATCCCAGCATTCTGAGAGCAGTTGATCGATTTACCCGTCGTTTCCCCCCCTCTTGTCTTTTCCTCCTACCCTGTCTTTCTTTTGAGACCACTAAATACAATGGCTGAGAAGATGCATTCTGAAGCCTGGGTTTGAATACTGGCTTTGCCAGTGACTAGCTCTGTGAATTGGGGCCTTTTTCTTAGCCTGTGTGGGCTGCAGTTTCCTCTCTGTAAAACGGTACCCCTCATAGACTCATTATGAAGGGTCAATAAGTTAGTATTTGTAAAGTCTTTATTTGTAAGTATTTATGAAATATATGAACTTCCTTTTTTTCCCCACTGGGGTGGGAGCGATGGCAGTGAGAGACAGAACTGGAGCAGGGCAGAGAAGGCAGCAGGGACTGGCTGGGATGCTCCAGCTCCACTCGGTCCGGTGGGGATTCTCCGTCTCCAAGGTCCCTCTTATTTTGAAGATGCGCTCAGAGAAGCAGTTTAAGACTGAGTGTGCTAAACACCAATTTGAAACTAGGAGATTAACAATCACAGACCCACACATGAGAAAATCTCAATTAAATTCAAGAAAGGAGAAGGGGGAAGGGTTCGGAACCTTCCCACCCAATGGGGACATGCACGGATGTGTGGCGCACTGCCTGGGCGGAGGCCACAGCTGCAGCTCTGGCTTTAACCATTCAAGTGCGAACTATATGACCTAATGGTTTGTACCCTGATATTAATCTGGAAAAAAAAAAGAATGGATGTGCTACTAGGCAGAGCTGCTGGCATTATGTAAGGGCCATGCTGCAAGTTCTAGAAGAAATTTTCTTTAAGGGGAACCAGCATCCCAACACCAGCGGCGTCACCATCATCATCATCATTATTCTCATCCATGTGGCTCTTGTGTGTCCTGAGCACTGTTCCAAGTGTTTTTTTGTTTTTTTTTTAAATCTTATTCTTTATCAGTCTTTGACAGTGTGACAGGCACACAGCTCTTCTTTAATCTTTGCCATCTCCCTGTGAAGTGAGTGTCATAGATGCAGAAATTGAGACTCAGCAAGGTTTTCTTGCCCTCGGTCACCAGGTGAGAAGCCATTCCTGACTAGCGCGTGGCTGTCCTCCTCTCAAGGGTTTGACGTGCCCAGTGGCGTCTGGGTTCTTTTCCATCTCCTGAGCTCATAGCAAATTTCCCACTACATTTACCCCATCCCCATGGATAAATGAGGTCTGAGCCCAATTCTTGCAAATGTGTGCCTTCTGGTGACCTTGACATCCTGGTTGCATCATCAAAGTCTCTCGTGTTCTCACCCTTTCTGTCTGTGGTTTTAGGCGGGCACCCCCAGGAAGGTGCAAATACAAAGCAGTGGCGGTGAAAACCAAGAGCGAGAGGATCCCCTTCCGGCCGCTTGCCAGTGAGTCCACGTTTGGGTCTTAGGCTCATGCCTTGGCATTGAGGTGCAGGCAGTGCACTCTATAACCCCCTTGGGTGGGGAGAGGACCTTAATATTCTCCCTAGGGAGGACTATTGCTTATGTGGCTCAGTCTATGCATCTCCTGTGCATAGGAGAGTGATTGGGAGGGAGATTAGCTTCCTTTCACTCAGTTGCCACTATTCATTTAGTACATGCCCATGGCAGATACTCTGCTAAGCTCTGGGGATACAGCCAGGAACACTTATTAAAGTTTCTGACCTGCAGGAATGCAGAGTCAAAAGGGACGGGGTGTGGATGTTGCAGGCACATAAAGAAATAACATAGCACCAAGGTTCTGGTAAAGAAGGATGTCCAGGGCACTGAGAGGGCCCCTATCCTGAGGAATTCTTCCTTGAGATAGAGTGGGAAGTCAGGAAAGATTTATAGAGGAGGGATCCTACTTTAAGGAAACTACTTCATAGCCATGTATCAGTGGAGCAACCCTATTAAAAAATAATATATTTAAATCAAGGTCAATTAAGGGAATTAAAAAGTATTAATGAAAATAATTTATATCAAAGAAGCCTTGTGCATTTATAGTTTCCTGGGTAGTGTTTCTTACAGACACTTTCCTGGACTTACATTTCTCACTAAATAAATGATTATTTCTCAGAGACAGTACTGGATTTGCTAAAGGAGCAATCAGAGAAAGCTGCTAGAAAATCATCCAATGCAACTGTAACTTCCAGTCCAGACCAGGCTTCATCTCAGAAAGGCTCCGCCAAGAAGTCGGCGTCACCAGCAAGTAGCAAGAAAACGTTGCGGGGGCCTGGTGCGAAGAAGAAAGCCAGGGGGGGATCCCCAGGCCCCCAGGGCAAGAAGCAGAAGAGCCTGAAAAGCCAAAGTGGCAGGATGAGGCAGTTGGCAGAGCAGAGGCGAGCTGGCAGAAGTCTCCCTTGACTTTTTGGTCAAGGTGGCCCAACAGGGTGAGAGAGGAGAACCACCTCGCCAAGCACAGGCCGCTGCTGAGTGCAGACCTCAGAAATCGGAGAAGAGGAGTATGTGTGTGTGTGTGGGGCCAGGCAGAGAGCCCTCAGCTCAGGGCCCCATTGTCTTCCTCTCTCCAGGAAATCTTGCTGTTTCCTGAGTGACCCAATGCACCTTGTCTGTATGTAGAGCTGCTGCAGGGGTGACCGCAAACCACATTGCCAATTCCCTTGGGTGATTGTGTGCACTAGTCTATAAACCTGTTTGGAATCCTATTGAATGTCTCCAGTTTGTCTTGTAGACCTGAAGTAATAAATCTATGTTTGCTCAAACTGACATGTATCCTTTGATCTCCTGATATCTGTCTGACCTTAGGAAACCTAGCATGCCTCACTAGACTTGCCTAAGAACTGCACTTCACTCTGCTGCCTCAAAAATGCCCTCTCCAGGCTGAAAATCATGAAGTGAACAAGAACAGGTTCAGTTCTGTACCCCTACAACCTACTATTTGGACTTACAATGCAAGTAGCATAATAAACTTAAGCATGTTGTACTTGCATACCTATGATGTGCTAAGTCTATACACTATCTTGAAACTCTGAGAACCCTGCTTCTTATTTATAGCCATATAACCTCCCTTGAAGATGCAGAGGTTTTGGGAGATTAAATGACTTGACCATAGTGGCAACAGGGCAGGGAACAGTTCAGCTGGGCTGAGATCAGTGCTTCCACTTAATCTGTTGTGCACCTGCCTCCCCGGAGGGCCTCAAAGAAGGATTGTGACTTTTGAACCAGGTACTTGAGGAATTAAGAACTAAGAGAGGAAATGATCCCTTTCTTCATCAAGTTCTCCATATTATGCCAAATATGCAGAATATTGGGTAGTTCTGTTTAAGGAGAACAAAAGCATAAAATGCCAGGGTTGTTAATTGTAAGGTCATGTGATTACTGCTTTAGATAGGGTTGGATGAACATAAATTTTTAAAGGCTTCTATAGAAGCAGATTCCACTTATTTCCTTTATCTAACCTAACCCAATCCTACCAACCTTACCCGACCTAACCTAAATCCATTAAGTCTCTCTGATTCTTCATCTCTTTGGAAGATGCCAAACACTGGTCATCATTTTTAGATCACATCTTAGTCTTTCGCTTTTGCCTTTTCATAGAGTTTTCCCCCCACCCCTTACTACCTTTGTAGCTCTTAAGAATACTCTATAGGACAGAAATGAACTTCGTGGTCTGTTAGCTCCTTCACAGATGGAGCTTATCGATGTGAAGGTGTAGGGGATTAAATCCTGGATCGTTTTGTTGAAAGATGGCTGAAAATCTTGGGTCAACCCATAGAGATTGAATCTAACCTCTGGCCCAAATGTTTGAACTCACTTTGCCTCTTTTCACCCATAAGTTCTTTTTCCAAAGATATGTGGCAAAACTAGACTGTTCATTGCTGCTAAGTTTACAGTTGCCAAAAATGTGGAAACCACCTACCAATCCAGGAATGGATTAACAAGCTGTGGCATATGTATACCATGGAATATTATTCAGCCATTAAAAGATGGTGACTTCACATCTTTTGCATTAACCTAGAGTTGAAATGCATTCTTCTTAGTAAAGCATTACAAGAATGGAAAAGCAAGAATCCAATGTACCCAATTCTGATATGAGGAGAATTGATGCTTGTACATGGCCGGGGGAGCGGGACTGGGGGAGCAGAGAGAGGGAAAGAGGGAGGGGGGTCACAGTGTGTGACACACCTCTTGGGCGTGCGACACCATTATAAGAGGGACTTTATCTAACAAATGCAAGCAGTGTAACCTGGTTCTTTGTACCCTCAATGAATCAACAACAACAACAACAACAAATTGACACTTTATTATTGTGCTCTGGAATCTGTTAAAAATAAAAATCTTTTACTGCAAAAAAAAAAAATGTGGCAAAAATACAGTCTGGCCTGAAGTGTTTGAGCTGGAGGAAAATGCTCAGAATTTATGTATCCAAACAAGGACCACACCCACCAAATTCAGGGCATTCTAAACACAGGCTTTGCACAGGAAGGTAGATGGTGAGTGTACGGAAGGGAATTAAATGGGACCTCTGAAACCCTGGAAGCTTCAAGGAGGGGCAGAGTGTTTCTCTCCGCAAAGTGGCTTTATTTTCTGAAAGATGACCAGTGATGCCAGTGAGCTTTCATGAACTCTCAGAAAATCTCTAGGGCACAGGAAAGCCAAAATGTATTCACCTTCCTTATCGCCTGAAGTGTTGAAAGGTTCAGAAAGTTGAAAAATACACACATGCACATCATTGCTCCTCTTAGAGAGCAGCTGGTGCCAGGACTAGTAATGGCGGGAGGGACATGGGATTAGAATGCTTCCGAGACTTCTCTTCCTTACTATAGCTTTTCCTTGATGACCAAGTAACTCCCAATAAATAGTCCTGGTACTAAGATATTCAAAGATCTGAAACGGCTTTGCCAACAGGCCTTCAGTGTTAGTGGAGGGCTGATATTTTGTGATAATACAGGTATTTTTCTTCCATCAGTGGTTCCTATTTCCTCAAGGCACTCTGGACACCTCACCTTGCAGGAAATAATCCTGATCACGGAGGAGCAAAATGACCAACAAAAGTATGAGGTCTTGTGTGCCAAAATAGAAAGTCTTACTGGTGCATCACTCCCCAAACTAACTCAATTTAAGAAATATATTCTTTTGCTTTTTGTACAGTTTAATACTATGTTGTGGAAATATTTTATTTCATCTCAACAAATGCAGTACTCACCAAAGTATTGGCTCTGGGGAGAGTCAGATGTAAAAGACTTCTTCTGCCTGCCAGTTTACCTGGTGCGAGCCAGGTTAAGAATTAACTTGAACACAAGGTCACAGGACTCTGGCTCCCCAGACCTGCACTATCCAACAGAAAGGTAATGAGAGCTGCAAATGGGAGTCACATGTTATTTAAAATTTGTTGGTTGCCACACTAAAAAAATACATAATTTTATCATATGTTTTACTTACTCCAACATACCCCAAATAGTATTGTTCCAACATGTCATCATTAAAATATTAAGAATGAGATAGTTCACATTTTTTGTTTTGGTTCCAAGTCGTCTAAGTCCGAGGTATATTTTTACTTTCAGGGTATCTCAATTCAGACTTAAGCCATATTTCAAGCATCCAGTGGCCACACGTGACTTGTGGGTACCTTACACACAGTCCTTTATCACTCTGGCTCTGAGATCTGGGAAAAGAAATCTGGAGCTGGTGAAATTAAAGTGTTCAGAAAAGACTCCTGGCACTCTCCTCTGGTGACTGTGTAGTCACGCGGCATTCTGAAATTCAGGGGAAAAAAAGGAGAGGCGAGAATCTGCAAACACCGGCTTTTCAAGCGGCCTGGGGCTGTTTTTTTTGGTAGTCCCTTCGGAAAGGCAGGACCTTGGAGCCAGGCTGGGCTCTGAGGCCCGGGCTGCCACGTGTCAGCCACAGAGCCGGCCGGTGGCCGAGCTGGCCTCGCTCTCGGCCAAGAGAGCGCAGGGAGGCGCCCTGTCGGCTTCCGGGAGAGGCCGCGGGGAGCGGTGCCACAGCGCCGCCCACCGGCCGTGCGGCCTAACCGCAGAGCAGCGCCGCCTCGGCCCGGTCAGCGCCGCGACCACCGTCTCTGCTGTAACGCAGGGGGTGGTCCCTGTGTCCCTTTACAAGCCAATGGAGCCTTAAGCCCGGATTTCTGATGCTCAGGACCGCAGGTCTCGGTAATACTGGAGCTGCCGAGCAAAGTTCTGTCTCCCCGCCCTACCCCCGCTCCTTTTTTCCAGCTTTTTGTTGGGTTCCGGGATTTTCTCTTCCGGGTTACTTCTAGGATGCACATTATCGGCATTTCAGTAGGCCTAGGTTTTACCCCTGCCAGAAGTAATTTTTTCAGTATCACTTTTTCTAGTTTGGAGTTTCTATTTAGTATTTAAATACTGTGATTGAAAAAAAGTCGCTTTAAATCAGCCAGAGGCCCCAGCGAGGATTGAACTCGTGACCCCTGGTTTACAAGACCAGTGCTCTAACCACTGAGCTATGGAGCCCAACTGGAGCAGCAGCTCTTGAAATTCATGGATAACGAAGATAATATTGCTGTAGATGGCAGTCTGTGATAATGAGTGACCCCACGTATCCATCATCGACAGTCGTTATACAAACTATGAATACCAAAGAAAAATGCTTACAGCATGATCATGAATGGGAAAAACTGAACCTCAATATAATTTGTGATTATAACACACTAAATGACACTTATGCTGTGCATTCAGACAAGAGCTGGAAGGGAAAATGTGAAAATGAAATTATGTTCTGATGGTATTATCAGTGGTATGTTTATGTTGTATTTTATTTTATTTTATTTTTTTGAGACAGAGCCTCACGCTATCACCCTGGATAGAGTGCCTTGAAATCACAGCTCACAGCAACCTTCAACTCCTGGGCTCAAGCGAGTCTCCTGCCTCCGCCTCCCAAGTAGCTGGGACTACAGGCGCCCGCCACAACGCCCGGCCATTTTTTGGTGGCAGCCGTCATTGTTGTTTGGCGGGCCCAGGCTGGATTCGAACCCGCCAGCTCAGGTGTATGTGGCTGGTGCCTTAGCCCGTTGAGCCACAGGCGCTGAGCCATGTTCATGTTGTAATAAATCCTCTGAACTTGTTTCTGTGATAAATTGTTTCAAGTTTGGTACATCTAGGGAAGTGCGAAGTTATGGAGGTGTCTTTGTTCTCCTAAATTAAGTTATTGGTTATAAATGAATTAATTGCTTCAACATGTATTTATTGAGTACTCACACAAGGCTAACTGAGACAAAGTGAATAAGCAAAGCTCTGCTCCTGTTCTTTTTTAATGCTTGGGATCACTATGCCTCATCCTCTTTTGCTTACTGAACCATTTACTGAAGGAATGAGTTGTCACCACAGCCTGATTTGTTTCTGAGTGAAGGAGAGGTTAAAGACCATGCTCTCCAAGCACTTGTACTTCCAAGTGTCTCCCTAAACTCTATTTAGGAGGTATGATAATTAGGTTCCTGTACTTACCTTGGCAGCACTGTACAAACAGCTCAGTGTAACCTTGGAATATCAGTGTCTCACAGCTGTATTCATGTGGACATGTGGCAGTGTCTGGCTGAGTGGCGTTCATTATTGTGGTGTTTTTGTGTGCCCTCCTGAGAGTGTCAGAGCTTGAATTAGAGCAATGAACAAACATTTGTAAATTTCTTGTTAAACTTGGCAAGAGTGGAAATGAAATCATGTACATGTTAGTCCAAGTTTATGGGAATAATGCCATGAGGAAAATGGCAGTGTACAAATAGATTAAATGTTCTTCTGAGGGGAGAGAAAGAGTTACTGATGAAGAGAGGTCAGGGTAGCCAGTAACAAGAAGGACTGACAAAAACATTGCAACAATTCACCAGATTGTGCGTCAAGATTGTTGATTGACAGTGAGAAGCATAGCACATCAAGTAAACATAGATTGAGAAACAGGAAAATCTTAACTGAAAATCTTGGCCAACAATTCATGGCTTTTGCATCACAACAATGCAGCAGCTCACATGGCACCGTCTGTGAGGGAGTTTTTAGCTAGTGAACAAATAACTGTATTGGAACACCCTCCTACTCACCTGATCTGCCTCCAGTGAATTTTTTCTTTATCTGAAGATAAAGGAAATATTGAAAGGAAGACATTTTGATGACATTCAGGAAGGACATTAAGGGGAATACAGTGACAACTCTGATGGTCATTCCAGGAAAAGAGTTCCAAAATGCTTTGAAGGGTGGACTAGGCTCTGGTGTCAGTGCACAGCTTTCCAAGGGGAGTACTTTGAATGTGACTGTAGTGATATTCAGCAATGATACATGTAGCACTTTTTCTGAGATGAGTTCACAAACTTAATTATCAGGCCTTAAACCTGCCCCATCCTCCTTATTGCTGTTTCTACCCAGTACTACTTAGCCTTTTCTTGTACTAGATAATGTGCTAGTATGTTTATTATTCTTCATCTGTCTCTCCCTGCTAGGATATCAGCTCTTGGAGGGTAGAGAATTCTATCTGTTTTACTCCCTGCTGTGTTCCCAGCACCTGGAATAGTGTCCAGAGCATAGGAGATACTCAATAAATGTTAAATGAATGACAGCTATGATAATATTCATTTAGCAAATTAAGAGAAAGGAGTAAGCAGGGAAGGTTTGAAAGCTGTCTTCTCATTGCTCTCCCTTATCTCCATTCCCACTGCTTCTCCACCCAAGTTGGTTGGCATTTTGCGCCACCCTTTAGTGTTCTGTAGCTTCTCTGGTTTCTCCTGGCCCAGCTTCCCCCCCACAGTAGCTCTGAGATTTACTGCCCAATGCATGGCTTTCTTCCCTCCTCTGCTCCAGGAACCTTAAGGATCTTCTTATTCTCAGGGCAAAGACCAAACTCCAAATTCTGCAGCCAATTATATATTTTTCTGCATACAAACTTTTCCTCCCTCTTAAGCTATCCTGCAGACTACTTCATTTCTCATCTCACATGGTTCCTTCTGCCTGAAACATCTTAGCTTGACGTATCATGTCTTGGCAAGAGCCTTCTAGAACTGTCTTATTTTTCATCTCAGAGATGATTTGAGGAGTGTATTAGCTTGCTAGGGCTGCTGTAACAAAGTACCAAATACAGGTGGCTTATGCAGCAGAAGTGTATTGTCTCTGAGTTCTGGAAGTGGGAGATGTGGGCAGTGAGAGAAGAACCTGTTCTAGTCTTTTCTCCTTGGCTTATAGATCACCACCTCCTCCGCACGTCTCTTCACATTATGTTCGCTCTATGGATTGCTCTGTATACAGACTTCCCTCTCTCTCTCTTTATTTTTCTAATGTGACCAAGACTCCGTCTGTTACCCTGGGTAGAGTGCACAGGGTAGCTTATAGCAACCTCAAACTCCTGGGTTCAAGCAATCTTCTTGTCTCAGCCTCTCAAATAGCTGGGATGACAGGTACCCTCCATCACACCTAGCTAGTTATTCTCTGTTTATTAGAGACAAGGTCACATTCTTGCTCAGGCTGGTCATCAACTCCTGAGCTCAAGCAGTCCACTCATTCAGTCTCCCAGAGTGCTGGGATTATAAGTGTGAGTCGCCTGCCCAAACTTCTCCTTCTTACAAGGACAGCTGGCATGTGGGTTAATGGCTGCCCTAATGACCTCACTTGAACTTGATTACCTCTGTAAAGACTTTATCTCCAAATAAGGTCACATTCTGAGTGAGGTACTGGGGGTTAGGATTCCAACACAAGCATTTCGGAAAGACACAATTCAGCTTGTATATGTAACAAGGAGGTCAGGCATTAAGTTAGGGTGAAAGAGCAACTAGAGCTTGGATTTCCTTCCTTCTATTCCCTTGATTGGTGTGGCAAACCCCCCCTTACCCCGGCACTGATGCCCACGATCCCCTGGCAGCAGGAGGTGGGCCACATAGTCAGAGGAACCTCTCCTCTCAGCCTCTCAGTTCTAACTCTGAACTATAGAAAAAAGGACATGAAGATAAAAGGCGAGAGGGAAGGCAAGGAAGATGGACATCTTATAGAGGCTTCGGTTTGCTCACAAGCAAAGATGAAAAAGTCTGCGTCTCTGCGATCATTTTATATTCCTTCCTCCTTCTTTCCCCCTCATCAAGCCCTAGCTCAAGCCCTTTCACTACCTGGAAAATGAAGGTGATAATTTTGGCCTGTGTATTTCAGAGTGGTTTGAGGGATTAAACACAATAATGAACTTGAAAGTGCTAGGAAGTTGTGAAGTGCCAGAAACAAATGTGGAACAGATTGTTCTTCAAAGGGATAAAAACTTAAAGGACAATATTCATTGTACCCGATAGGTAAGTTTTTAATCCCTTAACCCCCATCCCACCTTCCCCACTTCTTAGTTTCTAATGTCCTTTACATCTCTTTGTGCCTGTGTGTACCCATTGTTTAGCTCCCACTTATTAGTGAGAACATGTGGTGCTTGCTTTCCCTGAAGGCAGTGCTTGTTGTAGTCAGGAACCCTGGCTGCCTGGCTGGCAATCTGGGCTCTTTCCATGGCCCCCAGGATCGGTGAGGTGGCAGCAGGAAGCCAAGCACACAGGAGAGATCCTGGGGTAAGACACTCTGGTCCCAAATGATCCTGTTCTCCAGCTTGCTTGGATCCCTGAAAGAGGGGGCTGTAGTGCTTTCCGAATGACTTGGCACACAGCCCTGCTGCCACCTAAATAAGTGAGCACTGAGGTAGATGGTAAATACGTCCCTGTCTTCCTTGGGCCCAGTAGAACCCACCCACTTATTCAAGACATCGTAACAAAGTCTGGCTCCTGGATTTTGGTCCTATTCCACACCAAACATCCTGCTCTTGGATATGTTTGTAATGAGATGGCCTAAATCGTAGAGGGAATTGTTGGATAGACCACTTTTGAGTCTGGGGATAGTTGTGCAACAGCCATGTAGGGCTGTCATTGGGCCAATTAGCAGAGGAACTGGCACCTCTGGTGTATGGTTTGTTCCAGGAGGGAGGAGTCTGGAGACGGAAAGACTTAAGAGAAGGATGGAGAAAAAGCACCCCGACTCTAATCACTTTAACAATTGACTTGCAGAATTAACTGTGTGGCTTGGCCAACATCTTGCTGGGTGACCTTTGTATTTTGTCATGAGCTTCTGGGCTACTAAAGACTAGTTTACCCAGGTGAGGGCTGCCCACTTCCAGGTCAAAATACAGGGGCCTGGGCAGGGAAGTGAAAAGATCAAGGGCTTTGGAGGCTGGCAGACCTTGTCTTGAATCTGGACTATGAGAGATTCCTTTCACTGAGGTACAGAGAGGAACGGGCTGTGCAAGTGATGGTCAGAGCTGGGGGACCTGGATCCCAGCCCAGCCCTGACTCTGGCCGGCTGCACAGAAATTACCTAACATTCACTTTATTCATATTATTTATTGTTTCATTGCAACATTCTAATTGTACATATTTATGGGGTACATGTGATATTTTGGTGCACATATGCAATGGGTAATGATCAAACCAGAGTAATTAGGATACCTATCACTTCAAACATTTATCATTTTTTTTTTTTGTGGGGAACATTTCAAATCTTTTCTACCTATGTTGAAATATACAATAAATGATTGATAACTATAGTCACCCTACTGTGCTATCAAACTAGAATATACTCCTTCTATCTAACTGATAGACATGTTCATGCCCATCAGCTAACCACACTTTATCCCCCATCCCAGCCTCTGGAAGTGGCCTCCCTTTTGAGGCTTCTGTTCCTCACCCAGGAAGTGGGGAGAAGGAGGGTATGCACTTCCAGGGAGCTTGTGAGGAAATCCAGGATGCCGTGTGTAGAGATCAGCACAGGGCGGCCTTGCCTCCCTTGGTGGACTGCCCACCCCAACCTGCCTGGTTAGGTCCACTCTCTGACTTTCCCTCCAGTTATGGGGAAGGAGCTTTACCTGTCCCCAAAGGCAGCCTCTCTGCCTTCTCAGCAGCCCTACAGTACATGTTGTGCTCTTTATCCCGTGGACTTTCAGCATCTCATGTTCAACTGGGTCCTCCCCCATCAGCATTGACCATGCTCAAGTCTCTCTCATAGAAAACATGATAAAAAATAAAATAAAATATGGCGGTGCTTGTGGCTCCATGAGTAGGGGGCCGGCCCTATATACCGAAGGTGGCAGGTTCAAACCCAGCCTTGGCTGAACTGCAAAAACAGAAAAATAGCCGGGCGTTGTGGCGGGCGCTGGTAGTCCCAGCTACTTGGAGGCTGAGGCAGGAGGTTGCTGTGAGCTGAGACTCCACAGCACTCTACTGAGGGTGATAAAGTGAGACTCTGTCTCTAAAATAAATAAATAAATAAATAAATAAATAAATAAATAAATAAATAAATAAATACAATAAAATAATAAAATAAAATCCCTCCCTCAACTCAAGATGCATGAGTTGTCCCCATGCATCTTCTCCGTCCCTTACTGCCCACTCATTCTATCCTCCCTGTCTCCTGGCCCCACCACGCCACTGAAATGGCCCTTGGGAGCCACTCAGTGGCATCTGTGTGGATGCAGCCTTAGTGTGCTGGCAGCACCTGACACTGTCAATTGCTCTTTCTCCTTAAACTTTCTTTGGTACCCTCCTGACCCACACCCTGAGGGGCTGCCCACCTCCTGGGAGCCCACTTCTCTACTTTACAGACTCTTCCTCCATGAGAGCAGAGGTTGAGGGCACCAACCCCAGGGCCAGCTGACTGCAGTCTCAATTCTGGCTCTTCTCCTGCCAGTGTTGGGGTCCAGCTGTGAGAAAAGCCAGATGTGGGCCCTGCCCTTGCAGAGCCTGTGGACTAGTGAGGGAAACAGATGCTATTCAGATAATTGGTGGAATTGTTGGGCCCAAAGCTGAGAAAGGGGAACAGTGACTATAGACAACTCAGTTTCCTTGTCTGTAAAATGGGAATGATATGATTCTGATGACGATTACCGTAATACCGTCTCATGAACAGAGTTGTGAAGAATAGATGAAACGATGCATGAGAACACTTGGCACAGAGCCTGGCTTCGGAGAGGAGCAAATGGACGGGAATGACTTATGATCAGTTGTGCCTTAGTGTGCAAGGCGAGGCGCTCCTGTCGTAGGAGTGTTGCTCACAGAAATGGGGTGGTGGCAGGCACAGGAAGGGGTGAAAAACATGGGGCTTGTGGGACTCAGAGCTGCTTTTGTGTCTCCAAAACTTCTCTCCTTCATCTGCTCAGTGAGACATTCTCCTTTTCTCTTAGGAGCTGAAATAGGAGTCTGTGAGTCATGTTCAGAAAGAGGAGATTCTCTCACCTCTTGAAAACCCACGGATTAGAACTAACCTTATTAAATCCAACAGGGCAAGCATTCAACGAGGCCAGGAAGAAGATTGTCTTTCAGTTGATACAGCTGTCTTCTGTCATTTCCTCCACTTTGGGCACCTTTTGGTAGGCGTTTCTAATCTCTGTGTGCCACAGGAGAATGTGGTAAAATGGTGATAGAATGAGAAGCTGGAAATGGTTAGTTCAGGGACTGGGGGGCAGTAGAGACAGTAATGTATTTCCAGGAACCGCTTCAAGGCTTATGAGACAGAGAAACTAGTCAACCCCGAGGGTAGATCCCAGTGGGTCAGGTACAGGAGTAAAGGTGGCCTCTCATTTAAGGGGAGCTGGGACCTACATTAGAAACACAGAACTCGAGTGTCCAGCCTCATGGGTCTCAATTCTGGCTGTACATTAGACTTACCCGAGGGTTTTAAAAAATACCATTGCCTGGGCCCCAGAGAGTCTGGTTTGGGTACAAGGCCTAAACATTCCTTTTTCAAAGCTACCCAGGTGATTTGAAGGTGTAGCCGGGGTTGAGAAACTTTGCTCTGACAAACATTTTTATCTTTGGATGAATAAACAGATCCTTCAAAAGGTTAAATAATTGACCCCAAATCAAGGCCATATAGTCAATTATTTGCCACAGAGTCTGAACTCAGACCTTCTCCATCACCCTCCAGTGAAACCTCCACAGCACTCACACTTCAGATTGATTTCCTTACAGATAATAAACCACAGTCTTTGTGTCCTTAAATATAAATCTAGATGTCACTTGAATAGTAGTAGAAGGCTGGATTGTTGAGAATGACAATTTTTCCAACTACTGGTGGTGACCTGTGGTCTCAGGATTTGGAGATGGTGACAGGCTCAGGTTTTGGGAGCCAGGAAAGCCTGATTTCTTTTTTTTTTAACAGTGAAAAGTTATATATTTAGAATTGGCCAGCTGGACTTGGTTTAGATGATCCCAATTTTGTTGGCAACATCCAAAGCATCAAAATCAGGAGCCAGTCGAACATATGCCTTCTTCTCGCCATCAGGCCTGATCAGGGTGTTGACCTTGGCCACATCAATGTCATAAAGCTTCTTCACAGCCTGTTTGATCTGGTGCTTGTTGGCTTTGACATTCACAATGAACACAAGTGTGTTGTCTTCTATCTTATTCATAGCAGACTCAGTGGTCAGGGGGAACTTGATGATGGCATAGTGGTCAAGCTTGTTTTTCCTGGGGGCGCTCTTCCGAGGATATATGGGCTGCCTCTGGAGCCTCAGGGTCTTTGGCCGCTGGAAGATGGGTGATGTACAGATTTTCTTTTTCTTTTCTTTTTTTTTTTTTTTTTGAGACAGAGCCTCAAGCTGTCACCCTGTATAGAGTGTCATGGCATCACAGCTCACAGCAACCTCCAATTCCTAGGCTCAAGCAAGTCTCCTGCCTCTGCCTCCCCAGTAGCTGGGACTACAGGTGCCTGCCACAACGCCCAGCCATTTTTTGATTGCAGCCATCATTGTTGTTTGGCGGGCCCGGGCTGGATTCGAACCTGCCAGCTCAGGTGTACGTGGCTGGCGCCTTATCCTGCTGAGCCACAGGCACCGAGCCCAGATTTTCTTTTTCTTGTGGCTGTGGATGCCTTTTAGCACTGCCTTCTTGGCCTTCAATGCCTTTGCTTTGGCTTTGGCTTTGGGAGGGGCAGGAGCTTCCTTCTTCACTTTCGGTGCCATCTTGTGAAAAGCAGGAAAGCCTGATTTCAAATGGGAGTTCTGCTACTGCCATCTGTGTGCCCTTAGCCAAGTTATTTAACATCTCTGAAATCAGTTTCTTTGTCTATAAGGTGAATGCTTATTTAGAGAGCCAATCCAGACTAGTTTCTTGAAGATTAAATAAGATAAGGCCATAAAAGTCTCAGCACATAATTTGTGCCTCTTAGGAGGTCAGTGCCTTATCCCTGAGGCTGCTGGGGCAATTTGTACCATTTAAATTATAGTAGTAATAGTAATTGTTGTTGTTATTCTTATATTCCTGTATATTTTCTGTCTACATAAGTGGTTCTTTTTTTTTTTTTATTGAATCATAGCTGTGTACATTAGTTCAATCATGGGGTACAGTGTGCGGGCCTCACATACAATCTGACATATTTTCATCCGCCTGTTCAACATAATGTTCATGAGATTTTCTTGTTTACTGTGAGAAAACATTTGTGTTCTGCATTTAGTAGGTTTCTCCTGACCCTTCAAAGATGCACCTCAAGTGTGATCCCACCCTTTATCCTCTCTCCCCCCACCTTCTCCCTCCCCTTCCCTTCCTCTCCCCTTTCCCAGTCTTCTTGTGCAATAGTTGGGTTGTAGTCTTCACATGAAAGATATAAATTTGTTTCATATTAGGGCTGTATACATTGGATACTTTTTCTTCCATTCTTGAGATACTTTGCTAAGAAGAATATGTTCTAGCTCCATCCATGTAAACATGAACAAGTTAAAGGCTCCATCTTTCTTTAAGGCTGCGTAATACTCCATGGTATACATGTACCACAATTTATTAATCCATTCGTGTATTGATGGGCACTTGGGCTTCTTCCACAACTTAGCAATTATGAATTGGGCTGCAATAAACAATCTGGTACAGATATCTTTGTTGCAATGTGATTTTTGGTCTTCTGGGTATATCCCTAGTAAAGGAATTATAGGATCAAATGGCATGTCAATTTTTAGATCTCTAAGTACTCTCCAAACATCCTTCCAAAAGGAGCGTATTAGTATGCATTCCCACCAGCAGTGTA
>CAUYRH010090370.1:0-14921 GCA_963574655.1 Perodicticus potto
CATTGTGGTGGGTGCCTGTAGCCCCAGCTACTTGGGAGGTGGAGGCAGGAGACTCGCTTGAGCCCAGGAATTGGAGGTTGCTGTGAGCTGTGATGCCACGGCACTCTATCCAGGGTGACAGCTTGAGGCTCTGTCTCAAAACAAAAGAATGCCTTTCTGGATCTCTGGGTCCAAAACACACCTTTTCCACAATAGAAAGTGTCACTCCTTCCATTCTGTCCGCCAGACTAGAGATTTAAAATACTTGGCTAATGTTACTCAGGCAAACCCTTTTCCTCCTGGCCCTAAGTCCCACAGGTATCTCCTCCCTGATTCTCCTTCCAGAGATTGGCCTTCTGTTCCTCCTGTTTTCTCTCTGCTCCTTCCTCACCGGCCCTCCTGTCCTGCTCCACAGCCTCTCGATGGCACACCTGCAGTTTTCCACTGGGAAATTCTATTCTGGGTCAAGGCTACACCTCGGGAATCATTGAACTCTTGCTTCTATCTCCTTCCTGCCCCGCCCTGCCTCTGCTGAGGCACACTCCCCTAGGAGTGTCTGGACCTCTGTGTACTAATGCAGCTGTCCTAGAAGGTGATTCCTGTTACCTCAGAAAGCAATGGAGTGGGAGGCAAAAATGGCAGACTGTCTCTCATGATGGTTCAGGTGAGCAAACACGAGCGGCCTTGCGTCAGTGCTCTCATCTGAGAGGAGCCGTTGGAGACAATGGACTGTAGGCCTGTGGTCTGATTTGAGGCGTATCAGAAAACATGTTGTCTGGGCAGCGCGTGTGGCTCAATGAGTAGGGCACCCGCCCCATTTACTGAGGGTGGTGGGTTCAAACCCAGCCCTCGCCGAACTGCATCAAAAATTAGCCAGGCGTTGTGGCAGGCGCCTGTAGTCCCAGCTACTCGGGAGGCTGAGGCAAGAGAATCGCCTAAGCCCAGGAGTTGGAGGTTGCTGTGAGCTGTGACGCCATGGCACTCTACCAAAGGTGACGAAGTGAGACTCTTGTCCTAAAAAAAAAAAAAAAAAGAAAAGAAAGAAAACATGCTGTTCAAGTTTCAAGGGCATGATGGCTTGTGCTCTTAACCTTCCCCATTGGGAGGCTGAGATGTGAGGATCACATGAGGCCAGGTGTTTAAGACCAGCTTGGGCAGCAGAGCAAGACCTAATCTCTAAAAAAAATTTAAAAAATTAGCTAGCCAGTCATGGTGCTGTTTGCCTATAGACCCAGCTACTCTAAAGGCCGAGGCAGGAGGATCACTCCTGAGCCCAGGAGTTTGAGGTTGTGTGAGCTAAGATGACAACACTGTCATTTAGCCTGCGCAACAGAGTGAGACTCTGTCTCTTAAAAAAAATGTAGCAAGAACACGCTAAGCTTGCCTCAAGCGATGCTGCGGCTGTAGGCTTTTCCTTCATTACTCCATTTCATCCTCGCAATAACCCCTCTCCTGAGGACCTTATATCTCAGAAAAGGCAACTAACTTGCCCAGGACCACATAGCTAGTAAATGGCAGAGCGGGGGCAGAACCCAGGTCTGTCTGAGTTTTTCCTGTCTTCTGGAATGGAAGTTCCTGTGTAGGTGGGCTGTGAAGTGTTACTTGAGGTACAGCAGTAGCATGATGCTTCTAGACAGACCAAGCCTATCAACCACCCTAGTGAAACCTCTGTGTTAGGAAAACCAGTCTGAGAGGACTTTGGCACCCGGCCATGAAGGTACGTCATTCATGTCAGTGTCCTCACCTGTCCGTCACAGGCACCAGAAACTATTATTGAACTGAACCAGCTACTATTACTTTCTTTCTTTTTTTTTTTTTTTTTTGTAGAGACAGAGTCTCACTCTATCGCCCACGGTAGAGTGCCGTGGCGTCACAACAGCTCACAGCAACCTCCAGCACCTGGGCCCAGGCGATTCTCTTGCCTCAGCCTCTCGAGTAGCTGGTACTATAGGCACCCGCCACAACGCCCGGCTATTTTTCTGTTTTGCAATTTGGCCGAGGCCGGGTTTGAACCTGCCACCCTCAATATATGGGGCCAGCACCCCACTCGATGAGCCACAGCCATTATTACCAAGAGACTGTCATCTCAGAGTGGCAAGGAGAATTCATATCCCCTTCTTCCCAGAAAGGAGTCAGTGCAAAGTGCTGGATGACTCGGATTCTAGTACTTTCTCCAGCCAATGGCTTGCCACAGAGTCTCAGCTTCCTGCTATTTTCTTACGTGATGAGCAGAGTGTTCCAGAGCCAACCTTCTCATTTTACATGCTCAGAACCCAGAGTGGTGCCTGACACATGGCAGACACGAAGCAAAAGTTTGTGGCCACATGAATAAATGAAGTGATGACCACTCAGGTGTGGAGGAGACTGGTGAGTACCTGTAGCCCTGTCCCCTTAGAGATCCGTTTCCTTAGTCGTAAAAAGGTCCCTTACTCCACACCTGATGTCATCAGCCAGGGCAGAGGAGGCAACTTTGGTACAGACATCTTCTGCTTAAGGAAAGCCCATTGTGTAAAAACTTACAGTTAAGGGAGTAATAAATTACAATAATTACTTACAATGATGTTAATAAACAGATAACTATGAAGAAAGATTATGTTAAGACCTCACCCACAAAGGCCTTCCTGGGACAGGGCCTGGGGAAAACATTGAGTGCAAACAATACAAAGCTGTCACAAACAGCAGAAAATTGTTTCTTATAATTGTAATTATGCTTTTTAAGAAAAAGAGCTAACATTTTGGTGTATTTCCTTTAGCTGTTCTTTGCATATTTCTTTTTCTGTAGAGATTGTAATACACACACACAAACATATATTTTAATCCTGTTATTTTTTTTATTCCACGTAACAAAAACATTTACCCATGTTGTTATAAGGTTTTTATTGTTGTTGTTATAAGCTTTTTTTTTTTTTGAGACAGAGCCTCAAGCTGACACCCTGGATAGAGTGCCATGGCATCACAGCTCACAGCAACCTCCAATTCCTGGGCTCAAGCGAGTTTCCTGCTTCTGCCTCCCAAGTAGCTGGGACTACAGGCGCCCGCCACAACGCCCGGCCATTTTTTGGTTGCAGCCGTCATTGTTGTTTGGCGGGCCCAGGCTGGATTCGAACCTGCCAGCTCAGGTGTACATGGCTGGCACCTTAGCCGGTTGAGCCACAGGCGCTGAGCCATTATAAGCTTTTTATAAACATCAGTTTTATCCTAAGTAGCTGAGACTATGGGCGATGCCACCTGGCCAACATCGGTCTTAGTAGTTGAATAATACTTCATTTTATAGATATTCCATAATTTATTAAACCATTCTTTCTTGCTAATCATTTAGTTCCTAATTTTCCCCCATTACATCTAAGCAATTCTGAAAAGAAGATATTTGCACTGTAAATTCTTTTCATATTTTAGATTATTTCCTAAAGATAATTGAGCAGGAGTCAGGCTGAGTGCAAACTCTGGCTCCGCCATTTACCTATGTGAACTTGGGCACCGTGACTGACATTTCTAAGTCTCAGTTCCGTAGTTATAAATTGAGGATTATGCACTCTGGGAAGTTGATATGGGCGGATTGCTTGAGCTTAGGAGTTCGAGACCAGCCTTAGCAAGAATGAGACCCCCATCTCTATTAAAAATAGAAAAACTAGCCCGGCATGGTGGTGCAGGCCTAATAGTCCCAGGTACTCAGGAGGCTGAAGCAAGAGGAATCTGAGGTTGTTGTGAGCTATGACGCCCCATCACTCAACATAGATGATATAGTGAGACTCTGACTCAAAAATGAATAAATAAATAGATAAATAAAAATAAAAGCAAATTAATCGGCGGCACCTGTGACTCAATGGACTAAGGCACTGGCCCCATATGCCGGAGGTGGCGGGTTCAAACCCAGCCCCGGCCAAAAACTGCAAAAAAAAATTAATAATAATAAATAAATAAAAGTAAATTAAGGATTATGCCTGTGCCCTTCTCATGGGGCTAATGTGAAGATGAACAAGTCATATAGACAAAGCTCAGTGTTCGGCATAGAGTGTGGCCCCTCAATATTAGCTGCTATTAACTTGCATGCCTTTGGTTTTTTTCCTGAGTCAGAGCCTCAAATTGTCCCCCGGGGTAAAGTACCATGGCATCACAGCTCACAGCAACCTCCAACTCCTGGGCTCAAGCGATTTTCCTGCCTCTGCCTCCCAAGTAGCTGGGACCACGGGCGCCCGCTACAACTCCCGGCTATTTTTTTGGTTGCAGCCGTCATTGTTGTTTGGTGGGCCCAGGCTGGATTCGAACCCGCCAGCTCAGGTGTATGTGGCTGGCGCCTTAGCCACTTAAGCCACAGGCACTGAGCCTGTTTTGTTCTTTTTTAATTGAGACAGAGTGTCACTATGTTGCCCTTGGTAGAGTGCTACGGCATCGCAGTTCACAGCAACCTCCAACTCCCGGGCTGAAGCGGTTCTCTTGCCTTAGCCTCCCGAGTAGCTGGGACTACAGGCGTCCACCACAACGCCCAGCTATTTTTTTTTTTTTTTAGCAGGCCTGGGCAGGGTTCGAACCCACCAACCCTGGTGTATGTGGCAGGCGCCCTAACCACAGAGCTAAGGGCACCGCCCCAATTTGCCTGTCTTTGGTTATCAATGAGAATGGAACTTTTCACTTATGCATGTTGTCTATTTCACCTCTGTGTGTATGAATTAAGATATATTAGTTTAAGGGGAAAAACTAAACCCTAAGGTACTCTAAAAGGCACTGTTGTTAGGCAACTTAGCAGGCATACAGCTCCTTCTCAGGGTTCAGCTAACCTAAAAGAAAGGCAAGTCCTAGTGCCCTCTCCTTTCTACACAGCATCTCTCCTTCTGGCTAGTTTCAGAATCTATCGGTTGGCACCTATGGCTCAAAGAGTAGGGCGCCAGACCCATATACCAGAGGTGGTGGGTTCAAGCCCAGCCCTGGCCAAAACTGCAAAAAAACAATTTAGAATCTATCATAGGACTGTCATCTTTCTCTTTCAATGTTTCCTTTATGACTGATGACGTCCTTAAGTATGATTTTTAATATATTCAGAGATTCTGTGGGAACCTCTCACCAATTGCAGAATAAATTCAGAGGAAAAACTAGATTTGATTTCCAGAAATCTGCAATACCACGCACCTCTCTAGTAGCACATTTCTCAGGAGAGCAAGAACTCCCAGGGCAACAACTGAGTCCCTGGGGGCAGCCTTGGCCCTTTGGGAGCACAGAGCAGCCCAAGCAGCTGCTGCACCCCCTCTCCTGCTGATAACGTCTGTAAATCTACTTCCTGTCTTGTAATTACGTCTCATGTTGTAATTAGCCCCTTTATATCAATGAAGCCAAATTTCCATGTGTGATGGAGTGGAGCATTGAAATGCAGCTTGGGCTTACTGGGTCCTTCTCCCTGAGATCTCCCGGGGTGCAGAGAGGATGGCCCTCCCTTGAGCAGTCCTACTGTGTGCCAGGTATTTTGCTGGGTCCGTTGCACGCAGCGTTCCATATACTCCTCACACTGATCCTTCCTCCCCAGCACTTTCACCTTTCTTTTTTTTTTTTCTTTTTTGCAGTTTTTGGCCAGGGCTGGATTTGAACCTACAACCTCTGGCATATGGGGCTAGCGCCCTACTCCTTTGAGCCGCAGGCGCCACCCCATTTTCACCTTTCTTTTCATTGTCCTAGGCCAGCTTCTGCACCCTCCTCAGGTGGTGAACTTTCATGGCATGTATGCCAAAGGCTCTGCAGGGTGCGAGGAAGGAAGTGCTGCAGAACTGGCCAAGGTCAGCGCCTCTGAGGCTTCCTCCGTTGGCCTTGCAGTGGGACCCTGCACAGCCCTGCCGGTGTGGGGGTTGTGTGGAGCCAGAAGCCCAGCTCTGGGGGAGACATTTGCCATGTCACTGAAGCCTTGGGAGGACAAAGCAGGAAAACATGAACAGGGACAGGCTGGGGAGAGAGACACAGCCTTGAGGAGGGCACTTGGTCACAGTGAACCAAGGGAGCACACATCCCCTTATCTCACCCTCCTCTGTCTTTTTCCTCTCTTTTCTTTTTCACCATCCCTAGGCATCTCAACCCCATAATCAGGCTGCATTTCGGGGAGGGAAAGATTCCTAATCTTTCGAACTGGGCAGGGAATGGGAGGGGGACATAAATTGTCCGGAAGGCCAAGAAAAGGGTAGGAGGGATATAGATTTAGACTTGAATCCTTGAGCAAGCTACTTAGATACTGCTAAATCCCTTAGATTCCCCATCTGTAAAATGGGGATGATAATGGCTGTCGTGCACACCTCCCGGTACCAAAGAGGGGGTGGAATGTGCTCCATTTTGACTCAAGGGGATGTCTGAGTATGTGCTGGCTTTTCAGTGATATGTCTGGAGAAACATTTATAAATGCATAAATGTAAGTACATGCATATTCCCAACTCCACACACACACACACACAATCAACTGAATGAGGATCTTTTTGTCTTTTGGGAATTTAAAACCATGACATATAACAATAAGTAGTTACTACTTACTTTTACTTACTACTTACTTATCTTATAATACTATTTATTCTATGCTAGATCCTATGTAGGTTCTGTATATATATTCTCTCATTTAACCTTCCAAATCCTACAAGGTAGATTTTTTTTTTTTTGAGACAGAGTCTTACTTGGATAGAGTGCCATGGTGTTGTAGCTCATGGAGACCTCAAACTCCCGGGCTCAAGCGATCCTCTTGCCTCAGCCTCTGGAATAGCTGGGACTATCGGTGCCTACCATAAAACCTGTCTATTTCTAGAAATAGGGTTCTCACTCTTGTTCAGGCTGGTCTCAAACTCCTAAACTCATGTAATCCATTTGCCTTGGCCTCCCAGAATTCTGGGATTACAGGCATGAGCCACCGTGCCAGGTCCTATAAGATAGATTTTATTAGTTCCATTTTATAGCACAGAAAACTGAGACTCCAGGCTAAGATGATCACTCAAGGTCATGGATCTAGTAAGTGTTAGAGCTGGAACTTGAAACACGCCTGAATTTTTGAGCGTTCAGTCTTAACCATTTCGTTGTTTCTAAGAACCTGGGCTTTTCTAGACACATATTTTTGGACTTGGCTCTAAATGCCATTTCCCTCTAAGCTGACTCTTGCCTTCCAGTCTCCTTGTGGCTCTGGTACAAAGTGGTCTAACACTTGACATGGGAAAGATTTTGGGAGTACGCCCTCTGCACAGCCTGGGATGTTTTTCTAGCCTCTCCCTAACTCAAGGGAGGGAGCACCTTTGCCAGGCTTCAGGCTCAGGACAGGGGTACCAGGGGCTCTGCCCAGGGGGTTGGCTATTCCAGAGCAGAAGGTGGCTCCCCAGTGGTTGCCTGTGGATGGGACCCTGTGGCCTCTTTCCCTCCATACGGCTTTGAGAAAGCTCTGGGCCCTGAAGCTTTCTCCTTTCCCTGCCTCTTCCGTCCTGAACTGGTGCCTGCCGTTTCTCATCATGCAGGATTCTAGCAATTCTAGCAGGGATCACTACAATGCCAGCTCCTGTACCAAGAAGAGAGGCTCGCCTTCATCTTTGCCAGTTTAAAGGGTGAGTTGGCAATAGCTGTAGGGTAGGAGTGAGAGCATGGGCGTTCAATCTTGGCCTTGCCATCAACCTGATACTCGATTTCTCAGGCCTTCTTTTTCCTCCTTTTTTTTTGAGACAGAGCCTCAAGCTGTCACCCTGGATAGAGTGCCATGGCATCCATAGCTCACAGCGACCTCCAATTCCTGGGCTCAAGCGAGTCTCCTGCCTCTGCCTCCCAAGTAGCTGGGACTACAGGCGCCCGCTACAATGCCCAGCTATTTTTTGGTTGTAGCCATCATTGCTGTTTGGCGGGCCTGGGCTGGATTCGAACCCACCAGCTCAGGTGTATGTGGCTGGTGCCTTAGCCCGTTGAGCCACAGGCGCTGAGCCATTCCTCCTTTTTTAAAAAAAAAAAAAAAAAAAAAAAAGGCTGGCTGGGCGCCGTGGCTCACACCTGTAATCCTAGCACTCTGGGAGGCCAAAGTGGATGGATTGCTTGAACTTACGAGTTCGATACCAGCCTGAGCAAAAGCAAGAACACCATCTCTACTAAAATAGAAAAACAGAGGCAAGAGGATCGCTTGAGCCCAAGAATTGGAGGTTGCTGTGAGCTATGATGCCATGGTACTCTACCCAGGGTGACAGAGTGAGACTCTGTCTATAAATAAATAAATAAATAAATAAACGAAATAAAAATAATAGGCTAATAGCACCTAAGTTGTAAGTTTGCTGTTGGTATTAAATTAATTAAAGGACTTGGGGCAGTGCTGAGTAGCTCTCCTATTTACCCCATATCAGATGCTTCACCAAGTTCTTTTAACATAGAATTCTCATTTGTATCTCTTATCTCCTACTAACAACACTATGAAGTAGATGTTACTAATCTTCCCACTTTACAGATGTGGAAACTGAGGCTCACGGAAGTTAGGGTCACACAACAAGAAAGTGTGAGAGCTAGGACTCCACCAGGACTGCTTGACTTCGAAGTTTATACTCTTAATTTCTCATCGCATTGCAGGTCCCTCAAAGACCTCCTCATAAAGAAAATCCCAGATGTCTTCCTCATCTTTTTCTGGGGCTTCCTGAGAAAAAGCCCTGAAGTTCAAGTGTGGCTGAAGTTGGCTCATGTCATATGATGAGAGGCCAGGACCAGCCGGGAGTGTAGTGCTGGGTGATCTCGTGGCGAGCTGGAGCCTGTGATTGCCAGGGTCCTCTCCAAACTAATGCTGGGATGCTGTCTCCTAACTACCTGTAAGGGATCTCCTTCCTCTAGGGCAGTGGTTCTCAACCTTCCTAATGCCGCAACCCTTTAATACAGTCTAAAGTAGTCGCGACCCACAGGTTGAGAACTGCTGCTCTAGTGGGTATCGGACAGGGTCAAGATAAGGTCTGAATGGTATTAAGGAGTGTGAGCAGACAGGGTGAAAAAAACTTACACATTAATCCATTATCCTAATGATCACCCTAAAGATAAGCTTGATCAGATATGAGCACTGCTAAGATTGATTTGCCTAAAATAAGAATCTCATTTGCATTTTTCTGATTTTCCCCTACTTCATTTAGCCACATTAAGAGACAGCTGCAGCTCTCACCAAGGACAAACATTTGAAATATTTGGATATTGCCTACGTGTATTTATGGTCCATTAGATCCTCCCTCCCCACCTGTGTGTGGGTAGTCTCCTTGTCAGAGGAGACCAGGGCACTTTAGGGAACTTCAAGGTGATGGCTCTGGCTTGCTAAGGGGGTGGTCGGCTTTTCCAACTTCCCTTTAATCATGATTTTAAGCTTGTATTTTGGTGGAGCCAACGACTATGCCTGGGTAAAGTGGATTGGAAAAGATACTAATACTCCAGGTCTGATAGAAGATACAACTTAATGTTCCTCTTTTCATTAACTATTTGTATCAATCCTGAGAGGGAGCTAGGGGCAGGCATTTTTATTTCCATCTTACAGATGTGGAAACTGAGGTCCAGTGAGGTGAAAGTATATGGTGTAGGCTTGGCGCCTGTGGCTCAACGGGCTAAGGTGCCAGCCATGTACACCTGAGCTGGTGGGTTCGAATCCAGCCCGGGCCTGCCAAACAACAATGACGGCTGCAACCAAAAAATGGCCGGGCGTAGTGGAGGGCACCTGTAGTCCCAGCTACTTGGGAGGCAGAGGCAGGAGACTCATTTGAGCCCAGGAATTGGAGGTTGCTGTGAGCTGTGATGCCACAGCACTCTATCCAGGGTGACAGCTTGAGGCTCTGTCTCAAAAAAAAAAAAAAAAACGAAAGAAAGTATATGGAGGTGGCAAATTCAAATCCAACCCCGGCCAAAAACTGCAAAAAAACCCCAAAAAAATAGCCAGGCATTGTGGTAGGCGCCTGTAGTCCCAGCTACTTGGGAGGCAAGAGAATCTCTTAAGCCCAAGAGTTTGAGGTTGCTGTGAGCTGTGACGCCACGGCACTGTACTGAGGACAACATAGTGAGACTCTGTCTCAAAAAAAAGTCAGCTGTTGTTCACAGAGTAAATTCTGTGCAGTATTTATTACGTTATTTAATTTAATACATTAAATGTGTATTTAATTAAGTATATTAGTTTTGGGGGGTTTTTTTTGAGGCAGAGTCTTTCTCTGTCACCCAAGCTAGAGTGCAGTAGCATCATTGTAGTTCATTGCAACCTCAGACTTGGCTCAAGTGATCCTCCTGTCTCAGGCTCGTGGGTAGCTAGGACTACAAGCACCCACCACAATGCCTGGCTAATTTTTTTTTGTTGTTTTTTGCAGAGAAAGAATCTAGCTCTTGCTCAGGCTGGTCTAACTCCTGGTCTCAAGCAATCATCCCACCTCAGCCCCTCAAGGCACTAGGATTTATAGATATGAGCCACCAGGCCCAGCCAGTATTTAATTTAAGACATTATTTAATACATTGTCTAATACAGTATTTCACTTAATCTCACAATACTCCCGTGAAAGACATACTAATGCCATCATCCCCATTCTATGGGTCAGAAAATAGATTCCTTCCTAGATGCAGAGAGTAAATAACTTATAGAGCTTCCCCTAGGCCAGCCAGGCTTATTCCCTATGATTCCAGATGTTATTTTTTAAATTTAGCTTTCAAAAAAATAGGTAATACATTCAGCTGGTTTCAAATTCAAAAGATACAAAGAAGAAAACACTAAAAATTGTCCTTTCTGGGTGGCACCTGTGGCTCAGTGAGTAGGGTGCCAGCCCCCTGTACCAAGGGTGGTGAGTTCGAACCCGGCTCTGGCCAAATCTGCAACAAAAAAAATAGCCGGGCGTTGTGGCAGGCCCCTGTAGTCCAGCTACTCAGGAGGCTGAGGCAAGAGCATCTTGAACTAAGCCCAAGAGCTGGAGGTTGCTGTGAGCTGTGATGCCACAGTACTCTGCTGAGGGCAACAAAGTGAGACTCTGTCTCTAAAAAAAAAAAAAAAAAAAAATCTCCTTCCCACCCTCATACTCTAGCCAGGAGTCCACCTTCCTGGAGAAAATACATTTTGCCAGTTGCAGATGTTTTCTTTCTTTCTTTTTTTTTTTTTGGAGACAGAGCCTCAAGCTGTCACCCTGGATAGAGTGCTGTAGCATCACAGCTCACAGCAATCTCCAATTCCTGGGCTCAAGCGAGTCTCTTGCCTCAGCCTCCCAAGTAGCTGGGACTACAGGTGCCCGCCACAATACCCGGCCATTTTTTGGTTGCAGCCGTCACTGTTTGGCGGGCCCGGGCTGGATTCGAACCCGCCAGCTCAGGTGTACATGGCTGGCGCCTTAGCCCATTGAGCCACAGGCGCCAAGCCTACAGATGTTTTCTTTCCGAGATCTAGTATACATACAAGAGCAAAGAGGCAAGTCTATTGTTCCTGCTCTTTATGTCTGTGTGTGAATGTAGACATCCCTTTTCAGTGGACAGGTGTGGTTAAAGTTCTACATGTAAGATAATACTACAGTATCAATTTTGGTAATATTAATACAAAAGCGGTATCTTTAGTTCAACATGCTACATTCTTCCAATTTTCTTGCCTTTGCTATCGCTTTTTCCTTAATACAAAATGATCGACTCCTCACACTCCTTATCTGGCAAGCTCCTGGACACATTTTGGGGTACAGCACTGATGTCATCTCGTCTTGAGAAATGTCAGCTAGCCTCTCTCCTCTCTTAAAGATTATTTGTTTCCTTTTTCATATCACCATATTTTTCACATTTTGTTATAATGTTTTTGTATTTTTATTTTATTGTTATTGTCGAGACAGAGTCTTACTCTGTTGCCCAGAGTTAGAGTGCCGTGGCATCAAAGCTGACAACAATCTCAAACTCCTGGGCTCAAACAATCCTCTTGCCTCTGTCTCCTGAGTAACTGGGGCTACAGGCGCCCACCACAACACACACCTAATTTTTCTATCTTTAGTAGAGATGGGTTCTCACTCTTGCTCAGGCTGGTCTCAAACTCTTGAGGTCAAACAATCCACCCACCTTAGCCTCCCATTGCTAGGATTATAGGATTGAGCCATTGTACCCCATCATGCTATAATTATTTTTTAAACTGTATCCAGTTAGCTATCAAATAGTCTGATAACTCTGAGGAGCACATTCATTCATTCAACAAATGTGAATATACATATACTTCTTTTGGGGTGAAGGCCTTCTCGTTTTGGTTTAAGTGGCAGCATATTAAATATGCCACTCTGCACACTTTTCAAGGCTTCATAAAAACCCTTCATGATAGGAAACTTTCACACGTATGCCAAAGTAGAGAAAATAGTGTGAACCAACCTATATATAACCATCAGCCCAACAATTCTTGTCCACACACAGGATTCTTTTTTTTGTTGTTGTCTCAGGCTAGAGAGCCGTTGTGTTTGCCGAGCTCACAGCAACCTCTAACTCCCGGGCTCCAGGGATCCTCCTGCCTAGTTTCCCGGAGTGCTAGGGTTGCAGGCATGAGCCACCACACCTGGCTGGCCATTCTATTTTTTTTTTTTTTGCAGTTTTGGTGGGGGTCGGGCTTGAACCCGCCACCCTCGGTATATGAGGCCGGTGCCCTACTCCTTGAGCCACAGTGCCGCCTGCCATTCTATTCTTAATATACCTACAGTTCTCACTCCTAGCCTTTTCCCCCAGATTATTTTAAAGCAAATCTCAGACATCATGTAACTTCATCTTTAAATTCTTCAGCATGTATCTCTAAAAGAAAATGAGTTTAAATAAAACCTACAACATCCACACATGAAAAAAAAAACCAAGTCTTTAATATCATAAACTAATCAGCATTCAGGTTTCCCTGATATTCTCTCTTTCTCTCTCTCTGTAGCTCTCCCCTGCTCCCTCCTCAAATGCTTTGTTTGAATCAAATCAACGTGTGGCACATCGCATCTGGTTGATACCCTTGCTTTGTATCACCTAACAATACTCTTGGAAATAATCTCCTACCAGAGAACATGTGAGAACTGCTTTTTCTTTTTCGTGTGAGAGAGTACTCTTTGTATGGATGTACTATAATTCATTTAACTAGTCTGTTGGTGGACATTTAGGTCCTTCCCAACCTTTTGCTCTTGCAAACAATCCTGCATTGAGTAATGTTGTCCCTACGTCATTTTGCATACGTGGGAGTGTATCTGCTAGATACATTTTTGGAAGCGGAACTTCTGGGGGAAAGGATGTATGTGTTTGTTATTTCAAAGATTATTTCTCTCCAACCAATGGGTTGCCTTTCTTAAAGGTTTTACCCAAGCAATTGATACTTCCACCAGCCATGTGGGTGAGAACCTCTTTTCCCACGTCCTCCTCCGGAGCGCCATCCCCGCTCAGGCCACTGTCCATGCAATCCCCTTTCTCTAGACTGTCCTGTCTCACCTTGTCAATCTAGTGAACTCCTATTTTTTTTTTTTTTTTTTTTGAGACAGAGCCTCAAGCTGTCACCCTGGATAGGGTGCCATGGCATCACAGCTCACAGCAACCTCCAATTCCTGGGCTCAAGCGAGTCTCTTGCCTCGGCCTCCCAAGTAGCTGGGACTACAGGCGCTGGCCACAACGCCCGGCCATTTTTTGGGTGCAGCCGTCATTGTTGTTTGGCGGGCCCAGGCTGGATTCGAACCCGCCAGCTCAGGTGTACGTGGCTGGCGCCTTAGCCTATTGAGCCACAGACGCCGAGCCATGAATTCCTATTCTTTAAGGCTCAGCGCATAGGTCCCATCACAGCATCCATCACAGTGGGTCATTAGTGATTCATCTCTCCCTTCCACTGCTGAGCGAGGTCCTTGAGAGTTGTAGACCAAGGCACACACTAGGTGGCCTACGTAAATTAGGTGAAGAGGTACCGAAGAACTGAGAGTCTAGGGCATAATCTCTAGGTTTTGTTTTATTAAGAGCTCAGGGGCTTTCTGCCTAGTTTCCTGGGATGGAGCAAACCGAGTCATGGGTGCGTCACCCACTTTTGGAACTCCAAGTATTGGAGACCAGCAAAAAAAAAAAAAAAAAAACCAAGCGCCGCACTGCCCAGCCCCAGATGCCCGCAGCAGATGGCACAGCTGAGGCCAGAGGTCTGATCATCCTAGACAAGCACCTCTGTGGATTCTGACCTTTCAAATTGTTTTCTATTTAATCTGGCCTGGAAGATCTTGCTTTTTGTTGTTTTAAAATCTGTGTTCTCTTCCCACCCTACAGATGAAACTGTCATCCTCCAAATCACTATTATCTGGAAGGGCAGGAGCAGAATCAGGCCCCACAAAAAGCAAGTTAGGCGGGCAGGTGGGAGTAATCCCGGGTGCCCGAGGTGGGGGAGGGTGCGGCAGATGGCTCCCCAGGCAAGCCTTGAAAGCCAGGATTAAAAAGTAATTTTCAGCATGCTGAAAATGGGACTGCAGATTTGGGTCACTGCAATTAACTCTTTCCCAGCTGTAGGCAGGGGCCTTGTAGCTGAGAGGACTTGTCCTGCCTGGGGGAGCTGCTAGGTGGGAACCCTTTGGCTGCTCCTATCTAGGCCTCATGGTAGGCGTCCCTTGAGGATGGAGCTCAGGCTCTTAGGGTCACCCTCTACCTGGAGACAAGCCTCGGGTTTCCCCTCCAAATACAGAGTCTGTTAGAGGAAAGTTCTTCGTAAAGCTGCAGGAGGCATTTTGCCTCAAGACATTGGATTATTACAGCAGAGGCCTAAAGCTGCACCTTATCCTGTTATTAAAACTACCTCAGGCACTTGCCCCACAAAAGATAGGGCAATTACTTCCCATTCTAGAGAAGCTACAGGGCGGCGCCTGTGGCTCAGCGAGTAGGGCGCTGGCCCCATATACCGAGGGTGGCGGGTTCAAACCCGGCCCCGGCCGAACTGCATCAAAAATCAGCTGGGCCTTGTGGCGGGCGCCTGTAATCCCAGCTACCTGGGAGGCTGAGGCAGGAGAATCCCTCAAGCCTAAGAGGTG
>CAUYRH010090372.1:0-11956 GCA_963574655.1 Perodicticus potto
CCGGGTTACCGCTTGAGGCACTGTCACAAAAAAAAAAAAAAAAAAAAAAGAAACCACATCATATCATGATATAATTTTCACTTTAATCATTAAATAAGAAGGAAAACATATTGAATTTACCTATAATTTTGCTTTATGCACCATATAGGTGTATATGGCACACCTTTTGGGTGCAGGACATGAGGGACTATACCTAACAAATTCAAATATTGTGATTTGTTTGTTTGTACCCTCACATTAACCTGAAATTAAAAATAATGCTTTATTAAGTTATTTCCTCTTCCCTAATACTCTAAGATCCCTTTTATTAATGTGTCCTTTGTATATATAGAACCTCCTTTATCCATTCTTTCAGAAGACTTCTGGAAACAAATTCTGTTAGATTTCTGCTGTTTGGATTGTATAATTTCTGATCTACCTTAAAGTTCACATATTATTTTTCCTCCGTGCTTTCTGTTCTACAGCTTGACCTATACATTTTTTTTCATTTTGCCTACTGTATATTTAGCTTCTAGAATTTCCATTTAATTGTCCCACATTCTTCTATTACTTTACTGATATTTTCTATTCTATCAATTATTTCAAATGTATTCCTAATTGCTTATTAAAGCATTTTTAATGGTTGCTTTAAAATTCTTGTCAGGTAATTAAAATATGTCATCTTGGTGCTGATGCCTATCTTAGTCTGGTTTCTATTGCTATATAAGAGATAACTATAAACAGTTCTGGAGTTTAGGAAGTTCACAACAAAAGTGCCCGCATCTGGCAAGAGGTGATGTGCTACATCATCTAATGGTGAAAGGGCAAAGAAAAGGGCAAGAGAGGACTTAACATGCTTTTATAACAAACCTACTCTCAAGGTAACAAATAACGTTAATCCATTCATTAAGGCAGAGCCCTCATGACCTTATTTCCTTATAGGTCCCACTTCCCAACACTGTTGCAAGGGGAATTACGTTTCCTACACATGAACTTCAGGTGACACATTCAAACTAAAACATTTTGCCCTTGGACTTCAAAATTCATGCCCTTCTCACATGCAAATACATTAATTCCATACCGAGAACCCCGATATTTTAACCCTTTCTATAATTAATTCAAAAGTCCAAAGCCTGATCTAAATCATGTATGAGTAACACTTAAGGCACAATTCATCCTGAAAACTGCACTATTGAAATAGCCTCCCAATTAGTCACCTGGCTTCTACTCTTTAATCACAGAGCTATTCTCCACAGAGCAGCCATAATAATCCTATTAAACCTAAGTCAAAACATGGCACTCCCATGCTCCAAACACTCCTCTCTTTCTCAGGTAGAGGAAATCAAAATCCTTCCAACAGATTCTATGGTTCTACTACAAGAACTATTACTCTGTTTTCTCTCTCTGTTACCTTTTTGAATCCACCTTTTGCTATTTCATCTACTGCTTAAGCCACTGTAGGAAATCCAGCTTCCTTGTTATACCTTAAATAAGACAGGTATACATACTTCTGCCTCAGTGACTCTGTACTTATGATTTCCTCAGCCCAGAAGGCTTTTTCCCTAGATAGCTGAATGAATCATTATTACTCTACTTTCTATTGGTCTTTGCTCATAGGCAATCTTCTCTACAAAGACCTCCCCATTTCTTTACTTCCACCTTTACTGACTATATTCAAAATTACAAAGCTACTTCCCAAACTTTCATATTCCCCTCTCTTCTTTTTCTCCATGATGCTCCTTTCCATCTAACACGTATATTTCACTAACTCTGAGTACTGTTTTTCTATACCTTCTAAAATATACATTCCATGAGGACTGTATCTCCAGTGCCTTGTAGTGGTACCTGACATACAGTGGATATTCAATACATATTTGATTAATGAATGAATCAATTTATCAATAAATGACATCTGGGCTTTAGACCAGGAGTCAGCAAATTACTCCTCATAGGCATGTTGACTGTTTTGTAAACAGAGTTTTATTAGAATACAGACTTACATATTTGTTTACATATTGTCAGTGACTATTTTCCCAGTACAAAGGCAGAGATCTATGGCCTGAAAATCCTAAAATATTTACTATATGGTCCTGGAAGAAAATTTTGCAGATTCCAGGCTTAGATTCATACGGTCAATTGCTTGCTAGGCATTACACCTTAGAGAGCATTCAGAAATCTCAACTCCAACCTACCCCAAATTGAGCCTTTTTCCATTCTATATTTCTTATAAGTATGAATGCCAGCCCAAACACACCAGTCAGGCAAGTCAAAAATCCCACATCTTCCACTTCCAATCACCAAGGCCTACTATTACTGCCTCCCTGTCCTTTTATGTTGAATTATGCTTCCACCAGCTGTAAGGAAGCTTGTAACCAAAAATGTTGGGGGATCTGTAGTAATTGTGTAGGACTTATCAATAAATAATTCCTATTTGAGCATCATTCTTGAATTCATTTCTGCCTATACTCCCTATTTTATATACAATATAAAATATTCTAACTTAAATTCTTCTAGAGTGACATGGGGTTCAAATAAGTACAGATATTGATTTCTTTATGATTTTTATGTGGGTCAGGATTCAGTATCCCAAATTACAGCATTATGGCATTTGTGGAGAATCAAGAAGATCTCTATGACCTTCTCCACTGCTTCTCCCCTGAATCAGATGCCCCTCAAAATTTCTCTAACTTTATCTAAAGTTAAGTCACAAACTTTCATTCCAGAAGCACACTTATTATAGCTGGAGGAAAAAAGCATCCCTATCCTGCATGATACAGAAATGTCAAGAAGAATCTGAACACACAGATCTTGCTAAGATACACCTCTCAATCAAACTTAGTATAAAAAAGTGCACAAATGTACCTGTTTCTTCATCTTCATTCTAAAGCCTCCAATATCGGGTAAAACTTACTAAATAAATTTATGTGATTTTCTCTTGTTAATCTATCTTTTGCGACAAGAGTCTCAGCCACGAACCTACCAATAGTTAAGAAAATAAATATGTTCCCCCTACAGTCTGTGCATACACTACTTTTTATATTTATCATTTTCTTTTGTTTACTGGTCTTTAGACTACATTGTTAACTCCTTAAAAGCACAGATAGTTAATTTTTCATCTCCAATACCCACAGCATCTAGTACCTGATAATCAAATCATTATATGCTCAAGTATATTTACTGAATGAATGAATTTCTCAAGATCAGAATTACCATTAAATGTCATTATGTTATAATTGGATTTTCTCTCATTGTCAACTTGAGCAAAGGAGGAAAATACAACATTAAAAGGCAGTTAGAGAAAAAATAGCATATGTTTGCAGGAGTGGTGGAGAGAATACAAATGCATACCTTGCCAAAGTGCTCGATTAGAATTTCCACCACGATGTTCTGGAATTTGATATTCATCATGGCTGCTACAGTGTCCTCCTGGGCTCTCATCAGAGTCGGCCCAAAGATCACCCCCATGTTGGAAGGAGTCATAAGATTTTCTTTGCTGTGCTCACACACACTGCCAGAACAAAAAGAAACTGATTAACAGGACTTCCTGCAACACCATATATAACCAAGACTGTATTCAATGCTATAGTGGGCAAAAGTTAAAAAAGTAGAAGGAAAGAAGACAACCAAAGTATATATGAGAAGAACACTAAGGTAACAACTAGTAAGAATATAGCCAAAGTAAGACACAGCTAACTTAGCTAGCAGCACTGAAGGAGTTAAGGGAGATAGTTTGATGTGAAGGGAAGCCCTACTCACAGTATTTGGAGAGGTAGGAGAGAGGCAAAAGGACCTTCAAAGTAAGGTAAAGAGCCCATATAAGTGTAAAGCATGAATAAAGAACAATAAAGCACAAGGAGAGAGTACCTACCAGCCTCTTCAGTCAGGAATTTAGTCCCTTCCCTACCCTCAGTTAGAGAAGTAAAAACCTGAAAAAACTGAAAGGGATCCTTAAATTCAGCCCTGGATCTTCTTACATATTCAACAGATGAAAAAACATAGCCCACCCCCCAAAAAAGAGATTTGCCTAATATCACAACTAATTAGCTACAAAATAGGGCCTGCAATCTCAGATTTTCTGAACCCTAGCAACTCTCCTTGATTAAATTTCATTTAGTAGCTCCCTATCACTTAAAGGACAAAACAAGTTGTCTTCAAAGTAATCATTAATAACCTGAGCCCTATTTCTAACCCCTACACACAGCTTAGGCTCTGAAGCTGACCTGGGATTGATATCTCAACACTGCTGCTTCCCAGCTGTGCAACAGAGAATGTTAATTTACTCTACTCTTTCTGAACATATGTTTTCCGACCAAGGAAAACAGTACCCACTTCAGAGAAATGTTGAACAAATACAACTTCATTGCTTTAGAATGGCATCCCATCCCTAGACTATCTGTTGTTAATACTGCCTCTCCAGGGACCTCTATTCTAGGCACTGCTAACCTCTGAACAATCATATTATACTAAAGTGCTTAGGATTTTCTGCCTACATCATGTTTTTTCAGACCTCCATACCTCTGCTCATGCCATTCCCTCTGCCTAATTGTCCCCCACCCCATACGTAAAAAATGTCTATTTAACCTTGGAGACTCTCATTTCATTCAGGGTAACCACAGCCCACTGTGCTCTTCTTAATTCGGACTGTTGGCAAGGAAAGCACATTGCAGATTTCTGTTTACTTATCTGCTCCTCTTACTAGGTGGTAAACAACTTCCAAGTGTGTGTGCCCTAGGCTGGAATATAACAGGTTCTAGTGAAATATTTTTGAAGGAGCTGAGCTCCTCTAGTACTCTTTAAAACAGTAATTCAGGCATCCAAGTGAAAGGAACCAAGCCCTCTGGTCTATTTTGCTGTGGTGGTAGGGGTGGGGGATGGAAGCGTCTGTGAAAAGATGGGACAGCTCAACTATCTGCTAATTTTTCAAACCTGCCCAGGCCAAGGCCCAGAAGAGACTGACTCATCAACACGTAGGTTCTTGATACTAAGGGGGTAACTGAGGGGGACAGAATGCTTATACAAATTTTAAAGAAATCTGTTAAGCTCAAGACAAAAGCAGAGGACCATTCAGATGGTAATGAACAGCAACACTCACAGGCTTTGAGATTGCCACCAATATCAAAGGTTGATGATGGTTTCTTTTCAACAGTTTAAATATCTCTGCAATTAACCTTTATTCTTTAGTTACAGAATTTTTTCAGATGTTAAACTGAAAAACTATCTCAATGCTGCCGCCAAGTGACCAAAATGACTAAACCACTAGTGACAAGGCAAGGGCACTTGCTTATCTCCTTTTATGAGCTTTGAAGAGAACTGCTATTTGTTCAATGTCCCAGTAACTCACTAAATCAATACAACTCACAAAGATAGATTATTTTAGCTTTGAAACCTAGATTCCCTAAGGATAAAGCCCTTAGAAAGGTCACAAGGTTTGTAACTACATGGCAGGATGGGAATTCAAATCCATATTTTTCAGTCCCCAAGTCTTAACAGCTGTCCTCCTTCATTTCACTGCCTGTTTTTCTAGTTTATCTGGAGAAATCAAAACCCATGAGAAAAGCTTTTAAGCTAAAGTCACCTTCTGTTTTTCTGAGAGAGGATCCTGGTATCCCATTTAGGAGACTCTTCCTTCTTGGCTGTCTTATGCAATCCGAAAGGTCACCAATTCTTTGGGGAACTTTCTTGCATTAAAAAAGGAGTATCTCTCCTTTAATTATACATTTTGAAATCCATTAAGAATAAGTCACACCAAAAATTATGGGTTAAGAATTTAAATGCACAAAACTAAAAACAAACAAGAGAATAGTGTAGACATTTGTGTTATGATCTGACAGCAAAAGAATCTTAAATTCTCTAGCGCAACAAGGGAAATTATAAAAAGTCTCATGCAAGAGAAATAATTGTGACTGGATGGATTAGATTAGAGGTCATAAATTAAAATACTTATGTATGTGAGGGAAACGGGTCTAGGAAGAAGTGGCTGCCCCATTTCTCCAAGAGCACAATTTTCTCATCACACCCTTAGAGACACACCATCAAGAGAGTTAAGAAAGGTGAATTCCTAGGTTATCTCAAGTGTAACCCTAATATAATATTTGTTAGAAACACAAATGGCAGGGGCTTTACTCAAACTGATAATTCCCTTATGGGCATGAAAGTGAAGTGAGGCCAGATCATCTCATTTCTTGAAATCTGTACTTCAGTGCAAACTATTTGGATTTTTTTTCAAAGCTGGAGCCAAATTTTTTTTTGTTCAAAACAGTTCAGGACAAATGAAAATTATTTGTGGTCTATATCTGTTCACAAGCTGCTAGTTTGAGACCTGTGGTTTACAAGGGCATCTGGCAGAATGATGGGGACCTGTCAATATGAACATTATGAACTCATACAGCATTAGAGTTCAATGTTTCTCAGAACTCTAAGCCCTATGGCTCCTAAACAAAGAAGCCATAACCAATCCCTATTTTTTTCTTTCTGAGACAGAGTTTCACTTAGTTGCCCTCAGTAGAGTACCATAGCATCATAGCTCATAGCAACCTCAAACTCTTGGACTCAAGCAATTCTCTTGCCTCAGCCTCTTCAGTAGCTGGCCCTACAGGCACCCAACACAACGCACGGCTATTTTTAGAGATGGGGTCTCACCTTGGCTCAGGCTGGTCTCGAACCTGTGAGCTCAAGCGATGCACCCAGCGTCAGCCTCCCAGAGTGTTAGGATTACAGGCATGAGCTACCAGGCCCGACCAACCAATCCCTATTTTTTTCCATCCCCAAGTATCTGTCCCATCATCTGCAGAATGAGAAGATTATTAGGTGACCTAAAAAGACTCTCAGGCTCAATTCAATGAATATAAGAAAGTCCTACTCTTGAAATAATAAGGAAGAAAAGAAAGCCACACATTCTTTGTCTTCTGTTAGAAAGACACAGAAACATCTATTAAGTAAGCTTACACTTGACACACATACAGACCACAAACCAAAAAACACAAACCAAAAAAATAGGAAATCTAAATAAAGAGTTTGATGATACAAAATAGTAATTATTAATTTCTTATCAGATATGATAATTTTATTGTATTTTGCTTATACAGAATTCTTATCAAGATATAAACTGAAATATTTTTGGATGAAATAATATGATGGCTTCAAAATAATATGGCAAGAGGGAAGTAGGGCTATAGATAAAACAAGTTGAGCCATGTTTTGGTAATAGTTGCAAGGAGGGAAGGTGATGGACACACAAGAGTTGTTCATATTGTCACTATTTTTTAATATACTTGAAATCATACATAATCAAAAATTCCTTAAGACAAAAATATGATAATGGAGGGGAAGGTAAGTCAGTTTTATATATATAAATTTTATATATATAATATTGTAAAAAAATCCACGTAATATCCTGCTCATCAGTGCCATCAACTGCAACCAAACATTATTTATATATTACTATGAAAGAAAAATAACTTCACTGTCAAATAAACATGTAATATTTTTAAAGACATTTTAAATAGAAAAACTCAATAACAAATATAATTTAACTGAAGTGACTACAACATGAGCAGCTAGTACCAAGTTTATGCAAATTGAGGCAATGTTAAATCACATCAAAAGTACTTTTGACAGCAGTGATTTTAAGAAACAATTGATTTTAAAATACATACAGAATTCAGAACACTATTTTCAAAAAGAAAAGAGCTCCTTAGAACTGATGAAATTTGGCATATGTATGTTAGTTTTCATGTATCTTCTAGGACAGGTTAGTTTTAATTCTACTGCTCCAATTGTGAATACATACTTCCATACTTCAGGGATGATTAGTTAGCATTTGAAAGATCAACGTAGAAACCCAGAGAGGCTATTAGAAGTTTTAGCTAACTTTATCTCCAATCAACACCAAAGCCTTAGTGGACCACTGCCCTACACTGACCATCTCCTTAAGTTGACCTAATTTTCATAGACTGGACATGCACCACATATATGTATCAATATAGCATGCCTACTTCCTTATGCTGACCACTTCATTATGTTGACTAGTGTATTACAGTCCCTTGGGCAGTCAACTAACAGATTTTACTGTATTTCCAATAATTTCTTAGGTTTGGTGAAGAGTTCCACTATATATAGTAAAAATAATTTCTCATTGCCTAGATGTGTTCAAGACATATGGATCAGTTGGAAATATTCTTTAAAAACTCCCAACCTTAGTAAATGCACAGAGTACCAGAATATAGCAATGGTTAATCTTAACATCAGTAAGGTGAATCAACCAGTCTTATACATCATCACATGTGATGCATCATGAGGTATGCATATTATTTATTACATGTGATGCATACAATTTATTGTAGCTATAAAGTAGTTAATTTGATATAACCTCTACAAGAAATACAGGATATCTGAGGAACAAACAGAAAAATGCAACAGTGAAGAAACCAGACAAAACTAATAAGAAACTTTCTACAGGTCAGCTACTCTTGCCTCATGAATAAACCAGTGTCATAAAAAAGGACTGAGCTAGATTAAAGAAAGGAAAAAGACACAAGAAGTTAACATAATATGTGGCCCTATATTGAGCACTAGTTTGGACAACACTTATAAAGTGCACTTTTGGGGTCCACTTAAAAATGTTAACATGGTCTGAAAAAGTGGCAATTGTTAAGCTGAAAAATAAAAGTAAAGTTGAAGAATACCATAATCTCATTTTAATTTGAAAAAATTTGAAATATTTACATGTATACATAAACACACATACAAAGAAAAAAATAGAAAAATACATACAATATTAACTAACAGTAGTGATTATTGAATGTTAGAAATAGAAAGCATTTACTTTTGGGTTTTGTGTGTTTTGTTTTTCAGTATGTTCTAATCTCTACAATGCAAAGTACTGCTTCTAAAATAAAAATTACTACTAAGGAAAAAAAGAATACAACAAACCTAACAGCCTGTAACCTTTACAGTGATAGCCTAGGCCTAAGATTGCATTTGTATACTAGATCATACAATTTTATTAACTGGCTCCAATCTTACTGGCCTTGAATGAACCTTTCATTCAAGATTCTGGAAAAGTATCAGAAAAGACAAAGATCTGAGACTTTATTGAGTCCAAGAACAAGTTGTGCAACTCTTTTTGTGTCCGGTTGCTGATGAATACCTACATGAATGGCAGAATTAGGGCTGAGGCTTGCTTGCATTGTAATATTCCACTGGTAGCAATATTGAAAGGGAGGAGACCCTTACCTTTCTGCAATCTATGACTAATGAAAGCCTCAGGTAATAACCTAAAATGACTGGATAATTAGAAACCTCAAATTGGCTGAGGTCAGTATATGTCTACCTGTTATTAGCCTAGAAAACAGGATAGCAGTGGGAATAACTGCAAAGACACAGGTATATTCGATATACGTAAAGATCATGAAATCGGAAGTTGGTAAGAAGGACAATTATGTACATTTAAAAAGTACATGAAGTTTCTTCTTCTCTGTAAATTTCCCAATTGGGACTAAGCTTATTTTTTAATATAAATCTACCTTACAATTCTTGATTATAAATGTTTTCAAACATAAAAACATGAGAGTAGTGCTATTAACAGCCATTCTATCTATACAAAGATTCAAAAATAAACATTTTGCCATATTTGCTTTGTGCTCTGTATATTTTTCTTCTGAAGCCTCTGAAAGTAAATTGTTTCAACCCTAAATACTTCAGCATTCATGTCCAAAGAACAAGCACATTTTACTATAAAAGCAGAACATTTTCACACATAAAAAATTAACAATTCCATAATATCTAATATCTAGTCCTTATTCAAACTTTATCAAATGTCACAGAAAACAGTTATAGCTGGGCTGCTTGAATCTTGTTCTATACCCTTTATTTCTTGTAAACTAGAAAGGCTTAATATGATTCAAGTTTATAACATTATCAGTGTTACTAACTTTGATCATTTACTTAAGGTGGGGTATCCCAGAGAGCTTCTTTGCAAATACATATTTTTTCCATTTGCAATTTTTTTTAAATTGGAAAAAAATTATTATAAACAAAAATGACAAACATATTTCACTTACAAATGAGGATGCAATATCCAACAACATATTAACAAGTTGAATTAAAAATTATTGTTCAAATAATGTACTTTGGTCAAAATTAAATCCAATTTATGTGAGAATTAGTCACTATTTTCTTTTTTTCCTCATTTCCCTCACCCTCCTTCCTTCTCTCTCTGTCTGCTCTTCCGTTCCCCCACTCCCATCGTGTCATTAATTGTCATTAATTGTCCTTGTATCAAAGTTGAATACATGGGATTCATGCTTCTCCATTCCTGTGATGCTTCACTAAGAATAATATGTTCCACTTTCATCCAGGTTAATACAAATGCTTCAAAATCTCCATTTTTTTAATGGCTGAATAGTATCCTATGGTATACATATACCACAGCTAGCCAGTCCATTCCTGATTTGAGGGACATTCAGGCTGTTTCCACATTTTAGCGATTTTAAATTGAGCTGTGATAAACAGTACAGTACAAGTGTCTTGTGTCTTTATAATAAAAGTTGTTTTTTTTTCCTTCTGAATAGATGCCCAGTAGATGCAGGATCAAACGGGAGGTCTAGGTTGAGTCTTTGAGGTTTCTCCATACTTCCTTCCAAAAAGGTTGCATTAGTTTGCAGTCCCACCAGCAGTATATGTAAGTATTCCTTCCTCTCCACATCTGTGCCAGCATCTGCAGTTTTGAGATTTTGTGATGTGGACCTTTCTCACTGGGGTTAGATATCTCAGGGTTATTTTAATTTGCATTTCTCTAATAATTAGGGATGATGAGCATTTTCTCATATGTTTGCTAGCCATTCCTTTGTCTTCTTTAGAGAAGATAAGATTCTGTTCATCTCTCTTCCCCATTGATGTATGGGATTGTTGGCTTTTTTCATGTGGATTAAGTTCTCTATAGATCTTAGTTATTAAGCTTTTGTTGGATTCAAAGTATGCAAATGTCCTTTCCCATTGGGTAGGTTGTTTATGTGCTTTGGTTGTTGTCTCCTTGGTTGTACACAAGCTTTTCAGTTTAATTAAATCCCATTTGTTTATTTTTGTTGTTGTTGCAATTGCCATGGGAGTCTTCTGCATAAAGTCTTTCCCCAGGGCAATATCTTCCAGTGTTTTTCCTATGCTTTCTTTGAGAATTTTTATTGTTTCAGACCTTAAATTTAAGTCCTTTATCCATATTGAATCAATTTTTGTGAGTGGAGAAAGGTGTTGGCCCAGTTTCAGTCTTTTACATGTGGATATCCAGTTCTCCCAGCACCACTTATTGAATAGGGAGTCTTTTCCCCAGTGTACGTTCTTGTTTGGTTTATCAAAGATTAGGTGCACCCAATTTAAATGCTCCCAGAATCTCGAAACAGACCTTGCTTAGGCTGTGCAATATGATATCCTATAACACCATGATAACAGGGGACTTTAACATCCCTCTCTCAGAGCTGATAGATCCTCTAAACAGAAATTAAAGAAACATATAAGAGATTTAAATGAGACCCTAGAACAACTGTGCTTGATAGACGTATATAGAACACTCCATCCCAAAGATAAAGAATATACATTCTTCTCATTGCCCCATGCAACATTCTCCAAAATTGATCATATCCTAGGATGCAAAACAAACCTCAACAGAATCAAAAGAACTGAAATTTTACCTTGCATCTTCTCAGACCACAAGGCACTAAAAGTGGAACTCAACTCCCACAAAAACGTTCAACCTCACACAAAGGCATGGAAGTTGAACAACCTTCTGCTGAATGACAGTTGGGTGCAGGAAGAAATAAAAAAGGAAATCATTAACTTCCTTGAGTACAACAACAATGAAGACACAAGCTATCAAAACCTGTGGGATATAGCAAAAACAGTCCTGAGAGGAAAATTTGTCACTTTAGAAGCCTACATTCGAAAAACAGAAAGAGAGCCCATCAACAAACTCACAAGCCATCTT